>PVLD010022883.1:0-28464 GCA_004027595.1 Dinomys branickii | reverse complement strand
GTTCTTGTGTTTTGTTTTTTTTTTCTTTTTTTTCTGTTGCTGAGAGGATAAACTGTCTGACTAAATTTGCATGTCTGTATATGGGTCCATACATCTACAATTCGAAGATATCAATGGATAAAGCAACAACTACTGTTGAGACCATATCACCTTGTCTATAGATTAGTTGTGATTGTACTATTTTCTATGATAATGGGTGCCTGTTTGTCAATATGTTTTTGTACTTTTATGTTTCTAAAATTAAAAAAAAAAAAAATTAAAAAAAAAAAAAAAGACCATAGATCATTAGTGCTGGTAATAACCTTAAAGGTCAATTCTTAAACGTGCATTTGTTTTATAAAATGTGTTCTTTTGTAGATGAGGGCATATTCTCTGAAAAAAGTCACTATATGTTACATTCTGTAAATGTCTCCTAAAATGCTATATGAGCATCAATTTTAAATTATGTTAAATTATCTGGGACTTCCAACTGCTTTAGTCTCACAAAAATACTTACTGGGGAGATAATTCACAAGTTTGAAAAGTAGATCATGGTGCACAAATTCTCATCAAACTACATATTTATGGAACATCAATAATAAACCCTAAATTGTATTAAAGTTTAAATATCTGTTGTTTTCTAAGGTATATCTTGTACAGGCCCTTTTCCCTGATCTGAAATCTTGATATGCTCTCAACCAAGAAGAGTTCTATGTCAATCAGCATTGTCTCTTTAACAGATCGCTTGAATGATATCATCAACCCTCATATTTTTTCTGTCTACTACATCTCTATCTGTACAACTTTATCCCTAGTTTTTGGTCTCTATATCTAATGGCACATTAGACATCTTTTTCTGGGATGACCACATGTTGTAAATGTTGCACAGCCACAATATAACCAAATCTCACTTCTGCACTGTCTATTCCATCCGCCTCTCCAGGCCCGAACGCCAAGCAACCCATTTAATTTATCTAAACACTGTTGTTATGCCCATGCCAAACAACTCATTAAATGCTGTTGATTCTGTATCTTTCATATCCATTTTATATCCATCTCATTTCTATTTCCACCACCGCTGCCTTACTGCGGGACCTCATTATCCTGGCTTACACTAGTACAGTAATCTTCTTTCCAGTTGCTTTGACCCCCTCTAATCCAAATCTGACACTGCAGCTCTAGTAATCTTTTAAAATGCAAATTTAATCATCTCATTTAAATCCTTCAAATGGCTTCTCATTTCACATAGGTGAAAGTCCAAATGCTTTTGTGCAGTATACAAGTTACTTCCATAATCTCAAAACCAAATTTGTGTCATGCCTCTGCACGCCATGGGAACTCTCCTCTGACGTCGCGCACTGAACTTGGAGTTTGTATGGTCTAACTCTTCATTACTCACATTTTACTTTTTTCTGATAGTAGGTCCTTTGGTTCATCATTTACCTTTAAAATTCTCATTCACTGTAAACATTCAACATAAGTAGAACTCTGAGCTATTCATGGTTCTCCAGAAAAAGAGACATAGAGGTACACAGATGGTAGATGGTAGATAGATAGAGAGATGATATACCAACATGTAGTTATACACTCTGGTTTTTCATTTCACAAAATATTTAGAATTATGGAAATATATCCTCCTTTCTGAACTATGTTTCATTAAATCAATTTTCTTTGTTTGACTGTCACTCTAAAAATTACTATTTTATATAAGCACTATTCTCTCCCTCTCTCTCTTTTCCCCTCTTACAAGTCAGAATTGCAGAGCTTGTGCTTCAGCGTTAAGGCCATCAAGTAGGAATAATATTTCAGATGAACCCTAAAAACCAGTCATCTGGAGAACTCTCCTACCCGGAAAGGTCACTTTTCTCTTCATTGAAACCTGCCTGGACGAGGGCCCCTCACACAGGGAAGATAATCTGCTTTATTCCTGTCTGACTACTAAACTATTAACCGCGTTTAAAAATAGCCTCACAGAAACACTCAGAAAAATGTTTGACCCAATATCTAGGGGCCCCATAGCCCACCCAAACTGACAAATAAAGTAAACCAGCACACCTGTGAAGCCGTTCTTCACACCCCCAGCAAGAAAAGGTGAAGCATATCTTGGCCACAATCTCATCTAAAATATGCATGTTTTTCTATGTACATGTACAACCACTCATCACTTTCACTTCTCAGAAATGGAGACAGTGAGGAAAGAAATCGTGGATGGAACATAAACAACAAGTGGAGTATTTGATAAATGAATGAAGCCAGGCATGGTGGTGCCGGCCTGTAATCCTGGCACTCGGGAGGCTGAGGCAGGAGGATTGTTGACTTTGAGGCCAGCCTGGGCTACAAAGTGAGCTCACAGCCCACCTGAACTGCATAGCGAGACTCTGTCTCAAAAAAGACAAAAATAAATAAAATAAAATAAAATAAATGAATGAATGCTGGATAGCTAGATAGTTAAAGCAAAAGAGATATTTGAAAAACTTTACAAAAGTAATTATATTAGTGAGATTCACTGATTAATTATAATGGTTACAAAGATAATAATGCATTTAGAAATCATAGAGTTCTGTCTCGTTTCCAACATCTTTCATCTTAAAACGTTCTCACTCTAATCACGCACGCAAGTGGCTGGTTCGTGTTTCTTATTTAATAGATGTGGCAACTGAGGCTTGGAGAGGATATAGACGTGGCTGACACCAGTGAGTTAGCAACCGATACTGCCAGGCTTTTAGTTTCTGCCTATCTGGCACTTTTTCAACCAAGAGTAAGTTTCTAATAAGTCTGCCCTAATAGCTTACTTTGTTCTTTTTTTAAAGCTAAGTGTGTTTTACTTGGTTATTAATTTATAGACTCCCACCGCACATGGTGAACTGATGTGCTGTTTTCCTGGAGCAATATGTTGGAACATGCTAGTGCTCGACTCATTTCCAATTTCCAATATCTGTAAAAAATGGAAGTCATTCAAGTAGCTGCAAATTAAAGTACACTTTGGAACCACTGTATCATATCTAACCTATCTGTGCTTTGGTTTATAAGTTACATGCTGCCTGGGTATGGATAATCTATTGCAGCTTAAAATTGGAAAAAAACTCACAGTAGGTCACTGCGTTTTCTGACAACATGACCTTCTAAATGCTTTTTAAACTAAATAGATGTGTTTCCTTCTGAATGTTTTTAATTCAAAATACTTTCAGTAAGGGTCGCTTTCTGTACTCTGGGAAGCCTATTCAAGCCCATGCTTTTCACACAGATATCTGCATTGATAGAGGACAAGTAACTAAGAGCAGGGGCGTCTACGCCTAGGGATGCCGTGGTCTAGATGTGCTCATCTGTCAGTTAGGACTGCTGAGCCAGCCCTGTGTGCCCTAAGGTAGGATGGGATTCTGGATACACCGTTTTTGCCTGACTACAGAACCATGTCGGATTTCACAGATCCTCCAGGGATAAAAGGAATCTGGGCCGAGATGTGATAGTGTTAAATATGGCTAGTATTTCTCATCTTCCTTTTAAAAGCCATTTTTATTTGTTTATTTTTGGTCAATGCTTGGAAAGTCTGGGATGACTTTAAATGTAACTATTTATACATATCTTCTAATATCACATATCCAGCTAATATCAAATATCTTGCCAGTACAAAACATGTGGATGACTAACACAAAGTTTATTCTCCAAAAAGATGTTTAGAATTGAATAAAAACAGCCTCCTTTCTACATTCACCATGCAAGTATTACCCCGAAACAAGTTTTTGTTTTCTTCTGTGTGACTGGCATTCTACAAAATATTCCCCTCAACATCTATTAGTTTATACAACCCCTGCCCCAAATTTGTATCTCTCCTAGTTCCCAAACTCATCATAGTTTTCTGCTTTCCCAGTATTAAAAGCTTAGTAGGTAATATTTTTATAGGGTATTGTGTATTTCTCATGAGAGCACTGTTCATATTTCCTTAAATTTGGAGCACCATATTGTCATGTACAAATGGCAGAAAGAAAGTCCTCTTCAGAATAAAAGATAGGTATTTCCATCTGCCCATTGTGAAGAAACACTGAAAACTGTACAGCTGAAGTAAGAAAGCATTAGAATTCTTACTGGGAGCTGTTCCAGGAAGCTGTGTGCACTGAGAGAGGGAATACAGCAGTGCACTTCTCCTCCCAGAGAGACCGTGTAAAACTGAAAGATTGGAAAGTGGAATGGGGCGGAGGAGCATGCCACAGCTGTGGGGAATTGCAGGCTTCTTTTTAGCTAATGAGGGGGATCCAGGAGAAGCATCTGGCAGTAAGAAAGATCTACATTCTGGTATAGAAAAGAACAGAACATGAAAGGATACATTACATGGAATAATGCGCTCTAGCATAGCAGTTGATGCAGTGTCAGGTGAAATTGTGCTTTAAAATCCTCCTCGTAGGTGGAGCTATCCAAAAAGACCAAGAAAAAAAAACATGTAAAGGAAATGGCTTTGGAGCTAGAGTTGTTGATATGGCGGTCCTTGGAAGACCCAGCACTCCCCACAGAGACTCTTGGGTCCTGCTTGGCTTATCACTACAGGTGGTCAGTACATAACTCATGGATGATGCTGAATGGGAAGGCAAAGTGTGCGCATATAGATCCTACACTAGGGTCTAAGGAGCTAAGCAACAGACATGTGCAATTCCAGAAAGTTACAGGTGGTACAATGTTTATTCTTCCTATATTCTGAACAACATCTGGTTCACCTTTGGGTTCAGCATTCTTTGGGTCCCAAATGTTAAGGACTATCCTGAATACAAGACTTATTTTTGTTCACGTACTAGTAAGGTCTAGGAACAGTCACTGGATATACAAATATATTCCTTGATATACAAATAAATGAAAACAACACACATTGAATATGGAAATAAAATAATGGAAATGTAAATTCTGTATAGAATGAAATAGAAAGATTTTGTGTTACAGAATAAAAGGTACTCATGTTTTTAAACTACTCATGTGAAAATTATATTTGTGTACTTAATAACTGGAATATCTTCTAATAAAGAAGAGGGAAGGTAAATTCAAGTAAATAGAAATTACATTTTTAGCTGCTGTTACAATAATTTGAATTAAAAAGATAATTGTAACTTTGAACTGACACAAAACATGTTTCTCACAAAAAGTAAGTGGTATATCCTAATGGGTGAGAGGGGATTTGATAAGATATTTTGATAGCTTCACAAAGTTGGACAAATGCCATGTGATAAAATCAATGTACATCTCAATTTCTAAATCTTGTTATATTTCAAAGTGGTTTTAAAAAGCATTTGTCTTTTTAAAAGGCACATGTTCCTTTTAATGGGAAGCAGTTTTCATCTGAACACAACTTGTGACTTTCATCTGATTGCTAATAAGAGGAAAGCATTGTAAATATATAAAGCAAATACGTAACTGATGAAGAAAATAGTAAATCAAACACAAATTCCCATCCATTTTGCTCAAAAAAAGAAAAAGATGTAGAACTTATCAAGCTATATGGAAAATATTAGAAAAACAGAATAAGACTTTATCTCTAATTTACAGAGAGCTGTCATGGATGAGATTTGCACTCAACCGAAAGAGCAAAAGCAGTTGATGGATATTGGCCCAAAGCCCTGGAACAGTGCATGCACTCGAAAAACATTTTAACTTTAGCTTAAAATATTCAAGATGGTTGAAATAACCATCCACTCAAAACACAGTGTAGTCTACTAGAAGAATTGGCCATTAATAACAATTAGGGATCAGAGACAAAATATAATAAAATTGTGTTTGATATATAAAGACAATATTGTGCAGGACTAAGAGCTCTAGTTGGATTATTAGGTTTAACTTTTAAAGCAAGGAGCAACTACTCCTCCATCTCCAAGTAAATGGTTCTCTTTCTGTTAACTATGCCTTCAGGGAAATGTGTGATTTCGAACTTTCTGGTAGGCACCGTGAACCATAGTGTGCAGCATACCTGGTTATTGTTTCCAGCATTGACTTTGCATTGTTAAACCTATAAATGGGGGTAATAGAAACTTCCTAGGCACAGTCTGTACAGTTTTAGCCAGAAGGGTTATTAGGATAAAAAAAAATGTAAGAAGGTCACATATTCTTTTTAAAAATGTCTTTACTTCGGTAGATGGAGAGATGATAGACGCACAGGTAGATGTGAGAGCTAAGGGACAGACAGGCATTTTCCTCTATAATTAAAACTTCTTACTGCTATTATTTACCGCTCACTTTATTCTATCAACATGTTGTTTTTATTGCTTCTAAGCCTGGACAGGGACTAGCAAATTGCACAGGCTGCATTTTGAAGCTCTGCTGTGAACTGATCTGCCCCTTGTCTGAGTTCCAGCCCTCCCTCTCCACAGGTTGCATCTCCGCGGATTCTTCCAGACCCCTCTTTGGCCTTCAGCTTCTAGAAACTTCCTTGAATCAAGCTGATCATACACCCGAATTCAGCACCCATTGCCTTTCCTTAACAATGATAAATTTGCAGCATTATATATACATATATTTTTGCTTCCTTTTTGTTTCCAATGTAATACTTAAAAACTCAAGTGGGAACTCAGGAATTCAAAAGTATAAGGTGGGTGGAGAACAGCCCTTGCCTCAGAACGACCTTGGGTCTTTCCTTTGTCTGTTGTGTAATCTGATAACCTTCACAGGAGCTGGAAAGCAGCGGGTTGTCCTAGCACAGACACATATAACCTAAAGTTTGCCAAACTGTTCTTCTGCCTTAATAATATCCAGGCCGTGGACATTTCCTCATCTTTCTTTTGTAATTTGGAATATACTCTATCCTGTTTGCAAAAGTTCATGTAATTACGTTTTAAAATTAAATTTTTAATTATTTTTAAAAGAAATGTCTTGGTTACCAATTCAAATTTACTATGGCCTTCACAAAGCCATAGCTATACAAATATAATACATAGCCACAAAATACAGATTTACATAATCATTAATATTCAAAGATGATACTATTGATCACAGAACAAGGTTGTTGCTGATGCACAACTAAGGAGAAAAATGAGACTACCTGGTAAGGACAAAACAAAGTGAATAAGATTACCTACGGAATTTCTGTGAACTGTATAACATAATCCACATCTAATTGTCTTTTGAGATAAAATAATACATTATCTGAAAACAAATTCAATAGGTCATTAATATCCATGGGGGTTTGATTCTAGGATTGGTCCATATCAAAATCCAGAGTTGCTCAATACACATAAAATAGCATGGTATTTACATATAACCTATGTGCTTTCTCCCTTGTAATTTAAGTCATTTATGGATTACTTATAGTGCCTAATATGATGTAAATTCTATGTTGCCTTGCACCGTTTAGAGAATAATAAGAATTAACAGTCAGTCTCCATATGCTCAGATATCATACATAGCTTGAACCACTGCATGTAGAATCTAGAAACATGGAGTGCTGGCTCTGTATTGAACACTAGTTTGCATCAACTAGCAAATGATCATAATGATGACATCATAAAGTAAGGCACAGAAAGTTAGTCTAAGTAATTAGTTCAGCTTTAGATTGCCACTTCCTTCTTGAACAAATCAATATAGTGAACAAAAACTTAATATGATTATTTTCTATTCAAAGAAGGCATTTGGATCACAGTTGTTAATTGCCTTGGCAGTTTTATGATTCTCACAGTGTTCTATTGTTTTGGAAATACGTTCATTGTAAGTAGAAAAGAAATCAATAGAATCTGTCTGGATTTTGAAAGATTTATTGATTCTTTTATTAATTCAGTGAACACAGAAGGGTGTTATGGTTGGTGTCTGCATGCCCCCCCAATTCCTCATGCAGTTATTGGGTGGCTTTTAGAGTTTATGACTGATCCATGATCCAATGCTGGGATTACGAGTGTGAGAGCTGTACCTGCCCTAGGGTAGATAATTTGTATATGTAAGGGAGAGAAAGAAGCTGCTGGCTGCCATTCCTCCCTTCTTGTACTTGTTTGCTTTACTGTGTACCGCTGCCATGAACTGTTGCCCTCTGCCATGTGCTCCCATGCCTCAGAACCAGCCAAGTATGGACTGAAACCACCAAAAACTGTAAGCTAAATAAACCTTTCCTTCCTTCATTTTGGGTATTGGGTATTTTGTCTCAGCAACAAGAAATAAGTAACCAAGACAGAAGAGTACCTACTATATTCTCAATGACTGTGTAAAGTACAAGAAATTCAGATACAAATGAAGCAGAATCAGTACTGTTGATCCATAGCCAGATATAGTATCTTTTTAAAATTTTTATTATTACATGCTTGCAGTACATAATGATTATATTCTTGGCAGGATGCATGTTAATTCATTCTGATTCCCTTTCCCTCTCCTCCCACCTGCCTTGCTCCTGGTTTACTAGGCATTAGCTAAGAAGACTGATTCAGCTTCCTGCTGACTAAGTTCCTGGTTGGGAATCGTTCTTCTCCTTGCTTTACACTCATCGTTTTTCCTTCTTTTACATCCATTAGATTAGCACTTTCCCACCCTCATTTATTGCATTTCTTTTTTCCTAAGCTTGGATGTGAAAAACCACTATGTTTTCAGTAACTATAGAACTTCTGGATAATGGTTCAAGTTTTTGTGGCTGTACCATTTTATGCTCCAGTCATCCTGGATAGATGTTCCTTTGTGTTGACCAAATCCTAGTCCGCAGAATGCTCTTCCAAACACTGGCCTTCTTTAAGGCGGTCTTTTTACCAGATGCCTGCACAAGATCTGGACGTCCGTAAGGGAAGCAGTCGCAGAGACAGAGAGGGGAGCGGTGCTGTAGTGCTCAGTGAAAGCTTGCATGGTATATCTAGGGTCCAGAGAGAAACACGTCACATATTTAGATAAACATGCAAACTAAGATACTTCTGCCGTATGCTTTAAAGTGTTCTCTGTATGCACTGCCATGATTCTTCCTTATTCATTTACTAAAGAAACATTTACCTACTGTATCTCTAAAAGTGCAACAATGGAAAGGATTCTGCTCTGACAGTTTTATGTTTACTTATGAAAACAAACTTTGGCCAGGAATTATGGGATACTGAATGTTGAAGAGAGGAACGTGTGGGTCCCTGAGACTTCTGAGTGATGATCTAATTTGCCAGGCTTTTGGGAAGAAATATGAAATGAACAGCAACTTCGAGTAATAAGGGGGCTCTTCCTTGAGCCCACTTAGAAGCCTACCTATAATTCACTAGAGAGAAAATGATCAACATGTTCCATGTTTCAATTTTCTCTTAGGACAAAGAACTGTATTATTAAAAAGTAAATAGATGTGCTGTTTGATTGCCCCGATGAATGTGTTGTAACCTACTTCTCTGGCTGATTACCTCCTACAACAATAAGCTTTTATAACAGTGAAAAACTAAAGGAACCAAAAGGATGATGGACCTGAGTTTGTTCAGCCCCTCCCATCAACTTTCCCCAAAGACATGAGCTGGTAAATACTATGACATTACACCACAACAAATCCCTAGAAGTTTTTTTGTGTCACACAAATATACTTGGGAATAAGTAGATGCATAAATATCTTCAGGTTCCCAAGATATTTTTGCTAAAATGTCTTGAATTGCTTAAAATACACTTTTTCCATTAAGCCAGATCTCTACCTATAAATCTGTGAATCTATGTATTTTTAATATTTTTTTCCATATCACATTTCTTCTCTGTGTCAGAATTTTGTCTTGGGTGCAGAAGAGCTACTTCATTTGAAGATCTGCTGCTGGTGAGTGTTTACTGCCCCCTTAAAATGATCACAGGAGTCCCCGTCCACTGTCTGTCCTTTAATCACTGTTTAATGTACCCAGGGTAGGTTAAATAAGATAACAGGCTTATGTGAAGTGCCTGTAAGGATCAGCCATCTTAACAATTTTGTAATAATATACCTCAGAAAACATGCCAGAAAACTGAGCATAAGTTTCATAATTGTACAAATGTTACCACCATGATTATAATTAGTTTTCTACAGAACACAGGGCCATGAAAATTCAAAATTTTCAAATTATTTATTTCCGTTGTTTTTTAAAATTCATCTCTTAGAAGTAATAGCTAATTCATTTGAGAATTTCCTTCCTCCAACTAATTTATATTATTAAAAGAAACAACTTCAGTAGAATAATTAAATACTAAAGAAACAAAAGGCATAGCCTCTATATAACCTGCTCTAAATTATCAAGATTCTCTTGCAAATTGCAGCCCAATTACAACAGATAGAGAGTCTGCTATATCAGAAAGAGAATATTCAAAGGCCAAATACCTCCATCCTACACAGTCATAGACAATACACACAGTCCAAGAAGCAAGATGCTGATGAACACAGAACTCTCACTTATGGAAAGCATTTTGGTAACTAACCTTGGTCTCTAGAATTAGTTTACCTAGAAAGAATATAGATTAGAAAAATACTCCAGACTAAAATGGACACTAAATGTGAGAAAAGGTCATTGGGCAGACATCAAAGGAGGTTTGCAGCTGTTCTATACTGGCTGTCCTGGGGCGTTCTTTGATGTATATATAACTGTTTGGCCAAAAATCAGAGCCCTGTGGAGCAAAAGTCACTCCCAGTTCTCCCACCTACTTTTACCAGTCCCAACTGGAGGTTAAGGGCTGGGTAAACACCCAGATGCATTTGGGTGTTTACATTCATTTAAATGTTAAAATTACAGAAACATCCTTAGTTTAGGATGGTAAATGATGAATAAGTATAGAAGTAAGATGCTTCTTGATTAAACAACTTTTTGAGAAATAGTTCACGTACCATAAAACTCACACATTTAAAGTCTGCAATTCAATGACGTTGAGCACATGCACCAATATGTGGAACCACCATTCCTGGAAATTTTTAAAAGATTTTTCAGCACCACAAAAAGAAACCATATCCTTTAGCCATTGGTTGCCTCTTCCCTGCTTCCGTGGCCTCAAACAACCCTAAGCTACTTTATATCTCTACAGATTTGCCTGTTCGGAATATTTCACATAGTGGAATAATATCATATGTGCTCTTGGTGACTGGTTTCTAAGCATAATATTAGGATTTTTCCCTCTCAGTGTTTTTTTAGGTCCTCTATGCTAGAGTCTCAGGTTTTCAGTGGTAAATCTGTCATTCTGCCAAGTTGCATATGTACTGTCTTGTTCCCATAAAAATGATCTAAAATGTCTTTGTGTATCTTTACATGTTTCCTAGAAATTACAAGATTAATGTTGTAAAAATAAATGAAATATATTAGATACCATTGAAACCAAGAGGTCTGATGTCATGCTTTCTCTTGCTTAACTTTTTTGAAGTCTACAAATTATTTCATTTACACATATTTCTTTTGGTTATGGTCCCTGAGTATAAAAGTTTTAATTGTGAGAGTAAAAGAGTGCCTACATGTGTTCATGTGTTTAAGAATAAATTAAAGACCCCCAACTTTGCACATAAGTTGAGTACAGGTTTCCTAGATCTTTCTCTATGGCACCAGTGCTGGTTGGTTTACTCAGGCCAAAATGACTCCAATCTGGTATCCCCTGGCATATTTTCATAGCCAAAATAGAATTGAAGGTAATTATTGAATGATGGAAGCAAGAAACTCCTGTTCCACAGTTGTTTAAAATATTTGGCTAATAGGTTTTCTGTGTGAAACATCCCAATTAATTACAGCACTTCACACTTCCGTCTGTGGAGACTTGCCAACGAAACATTAGTCCAGCCTCTGTGCATCCAAATGCCTCCGAAGCTTGGGAAGTACTTTCTGAAGAATGAATATTTCAGGTACTTTACAATAAATGTAAGACAATCTGAAAAAAAAAGTTGCAAAGTGGTCTGTTTTATTTCTGTTCAAGATTTAGTATCAGGAATCAAACCTGTTTTTTCAGCTGGGAAATTTTAGTTAATTTCTAACACAGAAGGAACGTGGTCTACAGAAATTATCTTCTTAGTGGGAGCCCTCCAAAATAGATAATATAGGAAAAATCTTACCCTTGCGACCAAGTTTGTAATTTCTTGTGAAACTTACTATGTCTATTTATACAATATGAGAAAAGTCTGCTCATTGGAGCAGTAATACACTAATCAACCAACAGAAGACAAAGAGAATATTTACTTTTTTGTGGAAGATTGTGACAAAGAAATAAGCATTTTAGGTAAGACATTTTTTTCTTCTTTACTGCAATTCAGTAGTGTTTCATCTCTAGATGTGTGAATTACAAGTCTCTGTGACACAGGATATATTTTCCAGCCAAGCTTGTGTCTCTGGAATAAGAAAAATAAAAGCTTGTTTCATTCCATACCAGGTAGGATTTTGTCTTATTTTGTTTTCTTCTTTGAGAAAGAAAGAAATCATGAGTTCCAATATTTGAAGTTTTTTCAAAGTTTGATGCACTCCACTTTCCTTTAAAGTCTTATTTTGAGCAGGTATCTTGGGAATATGGAAAGTGATATAATTACGCTAATTACAAAATAGAAGGCAAAAAGAAGCTAGATTAAAGTGTAATGTGACAGCGCTGGACCTACTTTATGTAACAACGTTCCCCCAGTGTCTGTCACACTGTGCAAAGCACCTCCAGGGTCCCCAGCAGAGGGAATTTCGGGATCCAGGGCATATTTCACTGCTGTGATCTCCATAAGTAATGCCTGTTGCTTTCAGGGGGAACCTTGGCTCAGAGCTGGCCGTGGAGATGGTATTGTGCTGGCAGCATAATGAAATTCTGGCTGTGAGTTCAGCATCTCAAGTGGGGACTAATTGGGTGACTCTGTCCCTGGCACTTCCTTCTCCTAGCCCCATAATCTGCCCCTGCAGGGGTGGAGGAGGAGCGAGCTAAAGACAAGTTCCAGGAAAAGTTTAGAGAATCCCAAAGAGCAGAGGCAGAGCAGCGCTGTGACTCAGGGGTGAAATTCCCCCTCGCTGCCAGCTGGGACATGAGACACTAATTTTAAAGCCCTGCCAAGCTGTACATCTTCCCCCAGATGAATTTATTTCAAAACGCTAGGCACTGAAATAGCCCAGAGCACACACAGGTCATACAAAAACAGATGAAACCCCACGCTCACTGAGCACTTTTAATAAGGACAAAAAATTAGCAAACGTTACTCTACTACAGTTCCACAGCTATTTCAAGTTTTTCACACTCCTATGTACGAATTTCTCCGCGTGCAACATGAACAGATGCTCCTATATGGATCCTTATTTGCCTATGTTTAAATTATGTTTTACAGTAACGATTAAAGCTCATTTTCCAATTTTATTCAAAAGCAACATTTTTTCACTTCAATCGGTATTTCATTTAAAATATCCAGAAAATAAAATCAAAATTTACTCTGAAGTACGCAAATGGAGTAAAGGAAGCACCACTCACCCCCAGTCACTGGAGGAACTTTGGTGAAAAGTTAAAGAGCCTATCATTCCGCGGGGCTGGGAAACGCGCCTGTGAACAAACCTTGTTTGAATCCTCGCTCTCATCTGTCTCCAGTTTTGCACTTCTAAAAGTACAGACCACAGTACTTGCTCTAGCATAACACAGTGGTAACTCTGTTTTTCCTAGGTTGGCAGTAGAGACAGGACCGTTGATTTCTGGGGAACTCATTCAGCCGACCTTCTTTGAACAAAAATTTATTGAGTGCCTCTTCTGTGCTTAGCATTTTACGACTAAACTACTTGCCATTTCAGACTAAACTACTTGCCATTCCTCCCACATGCCAGCCCTTTGGTCTTCATTCTTTCGCTTGCAGCAACCTCTCTGCCTAGATTGTTCTCCTATCTCTCCCATAACTTAAACACAAATATCTCTGGTCAAAATTTCTCATTCTACAAGATACTGCTCAAATGCTTCTTCACTTTGAAACTATTACTCCTTTCACTAGGAGGTGATTTCACCCCTTTTCATGCCCCATAGGGTGTTATCTGTACCAGAACCAGCTATGTAATTTATGGAGTTCAGCACAAAATGAAAACAAAATGTCTCTGCTCTAAGCTTAATAAGAATTTCAAGACGGCCACAACAGAGCATTAAGCCAAATGTAGACACTTCTAAGTGTAGGACCCTCTGAGATTGCATAGGTCATAGGCCCTTAAAACCATCCCA
Source organism: Dinomys branickii (assembly GCA_004027595.1). NCBI lineage: Eukaryota > Metazoa > Chordata > Mammalia > Rodentia > Dinomyidae > Dinomys > Dinomys branickii. The sequence goes on along the minus strand of PVLD010022883.1, from coordinate 14,439 downwards.
TGTTCTCAGTGCAGTGCTTACTATTAATTTTGTTAATACATGAGCTATTTTTTATACATAGATCAACTTTCATTTTTATTATGCTGTAGACTCCTTAAGAACAGTGCTGATGTATATACCCACAGTAATTAAGAGTCTTGCAAAATATCAGATATTCTACATTCATGCTCGGAAAAAGATATACGGTCCATCGCCTGACATTACCTGGTAGCTTGTTAAAAATGCAGAATCTCAGACTCCACTCCAGAGCGGCTGAGTTAAATCCACTTTTCCCATGATCACCATGTGATCTCTATGCACACTTAGGTTTGAGGAGCCCTGAAAAATAGCTAAATGGGTAGCTCTCTAGAGCAGAAAGCAGACGAGGTGGTATGATGGTTCTCTCAAATGGCATCCTTTCAGCACACTGATTTATTTTTCCCTCTCTTTAATAATTTCTTTCACAGGAATCCAGGTAAAGCTTAATATAATCTCAGTGGTCTAATATTATGGTGATTATTTTTACACAGGAATATTATCCTAATATTGGCAGAATACAATTTTGCCAAGGGTAAAACATTAATTTGTGTACTTGAATAAAAGATGGTGCCTTTCTGCAATGTATTTCAGAGTTGTCACATTCTCTACATGTAGAGTTCTCTAACAGCTTTTTGGAGATAAAGATCTAAGGAATACTAAAAAAAAACATTGAAATTGACCAAAATAAACTTTTATTTTCCTAGTATGAACAAAATAAATGAAATTGCAGGAGAGCTAACGGTCAGTATATGACTGCAGTTGTCCAGGGAATAGACAGATGTTCGTTTTTATTTGCTTAAGATTATGAACTGTTGGATCACTGCAGAAGTGGTAAATGATTTATGAAATGAGACACATTCCTGCTTAATGCACAAAGCCCATCAACTGTGCTAGCAATTACAGAGATATGGTGCTATTTTTAGTGGAATACTTACACAGGAACTACATTATTATTATATGAAATATCATACAATATAAACTTAAATTTTTCTCACAATGGAGTTCCTAGGAAGTTGTACTGAGTAGAAAAATCATGAAGGATTATATTTCTTTACAGCCCACATCGATGCTTTCAAAATGAAGTAAATTAAGGGAAAATGTATATAAACTTATCTTTAGCACTTGGCTATGCAGATTGTTACTTGTGTGTAATCCAAAGGTTATTCTGCCATCCACACTCAATAGCCTCACACTTTAATAATTTTGGGCAAAGTAGATGTGTATTTTCTCCACTTCTCAGCTGCGCACTTACTGGTTATTTCTCTGTTCGTGTTCTCCTCCTGAGCATCATACTAACTTCCAACAGTGTCTGCGTCTTCAGGCACAACCTCAGTAATTTCATTTGCTAAAGCCACTGAGTCGTGAACATACATGTGGCAGACATTAAGTGTGAATTTTGGTTACTAAAGGGGGTTTAAACTGTTGGAGGTGAACATTTTAAATATGTCATAAGAAATTATTATTCCTTAAACATTCTTGAGCACTTCTGCCATAGAATCTTGAGTTTTCTCTCAACAGGAGGAGTCAACTTTGCCAGGCTGCAGACCTCCTCGCTGCCTCTAGTTTCTTCTGCTCACGTACTCTCCTCAGGCATTTTCCTCCCTCATAACAGATCTCTATGAGTAACTGTGCTGTGCATATGAAGTTATTCTTTTTTCTTGTTTAATTCTAGGGGACTACAGAGCCATTAAGGCAAATTCCCTAAACCATAACTCTTTTCCCCGATGCACAAATCTCTAACACACAAAGACAGAACACAACATCTAGCATTATAGAAAGACACGTACTCTCAGATACACACAGATCAGGACAGAGACAGGAAGCAGACATATGTGCGCAACAAGGAATAGCAACGTAAGTCCAGGAGAGAAAAACATGCTTTTTATTAACAGAATTTGTTTTTTATAGTCCTGCCTCCCGTTTTATTTATATTTTTTTTCTCTTTTTGAGAAAAGGTTTTCTATACAGCTCAGGCTGCCTTCAACTCACTTTGTAGCCCAGGATGGCCTCTAACTCACAGTGATCCCCCTGCCTCACCCTCCTGAGTTCTGGGATCAGAGGCATGTGGCACCATGTTTGGCTAAAACACCTCTTCTTGAGGGATAATTTATAAAGCATTTGTTAAAAAGGTCCTAATATGGTAAGCACATCAGATGTAGTGATTGTTAACACAACAAGCATCAAAAGACAAATCACCTTGAGTTTACTTTGCTTGAACTAAAATAAAGATCATAGAATGAATGCACAAATACAAGCATGAGCACAAGCAGGCGCGCACGCGCGCGCGCGCGCACACACACACACACACACACACACACAGAGGCATAGCAGTAATCTATGCAATTCAAGTGAAAACTGAGTACAAGTTATGGCCATGCACTCCTTGGTAAGCACCATAGAATTTCTCTAACTGAGGCACTTTGGATGACTTGTTATTGTTGCTTTTATGCTGGCCTCTGAAAACTATTCTCACTGGGTGAATAGACAAAGCATCCTGTGAGCAAGAGAGGTTTGTCAAAAGTGTATGGAAGAGAACTAAAGCTAACTGGTTTCTTGCTTTAGTTTTATCTCTAAGCTGTAGAGTTTTAAAAAGTACATCTGATCTATGTAGCCATGTACCCTCCTACTCCATAAAGTGAGACAGCTACTTCTTCTGATGATTTCTTTTATTTAAAATTACCATTATTGTGTGAAAGCATAAGGACTGATATCTTACACGTAGAATCACGGATAGTTTGTCATGCTAACACACTGTTTATAGAGAAACTCTGAGTTAATACTCAAAGTGGACAGCAGCCTTCCTTGCGAATGGTAAGGCAAATCCAGGAAAACAGGGTTGGTTCTCCTCAGTACCGTGGAAGCGTGAGTATGTATACGAAGACCAAAGTGCAGAGAGACTTTGTCAGCATGGATCTCTTCCCTCAGAAGGTCTCCTGTGCCAAGTGAGAGGGATTTAGCCTGATGCATTGTTTCTGTACTATTTTCTAGTTCAGATTTTAGAGTTGAAAGTGCATACAAACAAAGCAAGAATTGAGGACAGTTTGGTGGTCACAGCACAGCTAAAAAGATATAATCCATTTTATTTTCATATAAAATGAATTCCAACATATGTACCTGAAGTACGTAAGCTGATTCGCATGGCAGTAAGCTGTGTGTGATGACTTACTAAGAATTTAATGAGGAAACTTGCTTCCTGGTCTTCGTCTACTTTATGGTTGTCCTTTCTTGAGCTAATTTTTCATATATCACAAGCGGTCACTGTGAACCTCAGTTTTCTACTAGCCATTATGTGGTCTTGTTTGTTTTCAACTTATTTTGTTTTTCAGTGAATTTGCTTGTATAAATAGTTATTCTGTTTCATTACAATTGTTGAAAACTATCCGTTGTCATTTATCAGTTGTCGTAGTCCTATGTATGTTCGCACCATTCTAAGTTCTCTGTATGGAACATTTACTTTGTGGCTGAATGAGAAAGGAAAGAAATGTTATTCATGTCCTCATCTTTCACATCGAGAAAATCGAGGCACATGCTGGTTAAGTAAAGTGACTACACTAAGATAGCCAATATCGCTGGTGTCAGAAATCAAACTTAGGAATATTCATGCTAGAGTTTATATTGTTAACCACTGCCCTACATAGTCTTTTGTTACCTTAATTTTTTTTACTTCTTCTCTGTTCAGTTGTTACTGTTATGCTAACTGCTTGTCCTCATTTCTGTGTGTGATATAATTTTTCTGTTTTTTCCCCTCCTGTAGATCTGGCCATTTTATGTCCTGTGTGGGATGGCCTTCCTGTGCTAAACTGCTCAGCCCCGCCCCTGTCCTTGCTTGTTCTCTCCTGCTGCCATCTGTGCTGTCGCTTCCTCTTTTCCCAGCCCAATCGTTCTGCTTTAACCCACAGTAACTTAATGCTCTCTCTGCTAACATTTTCATTCAGTTGATACCCTCAGTGTTGTTGGGTTAAAAATTGCTTTACAATCTCAAAAGTATAACTTATTCTCTGATTTATTGTTTTCCAGGTGTGAATGAGCATTTCTTTTTTAAAAATGCTTTATTTGAGGGTTTTCTTGTTGATATTGTGTTTTATTATTAGCAATATTCCCTGATATACCAGTACTCTGAATTTTTTTCTATTACTTAAGAGTCCTCCACACCTCAAAAATCCACAGGTCAAAAAATGCCAGCTCCTTATGAAAAAAGCAGTATCACTTCCGAGCTGACCCACTTAAGATTCGACTGACCAGTTTATGTGTGTAGAACTCTGTCAGACTTGGGGAAAATCATGCTTTCAATGTTGTCTGATTGAGCTTACAGAAAGACTACAATTTTCTTAATTTCAAGATGGCCACTCCTAGCACAACCACATTCATGACTTTTGTTTTCGCTTATAAGCAAGCACATTTATTTAATGTAGATGTCAGCCAAAAATTCTTCTTTTCAATCTTAGTGAAATTATTTCAAACTTCTATTCTATGATGGAGAATCAAATGTTTCCCTCCAAGTTGCTATTGATTTCTACAGGTGATTTTGGCTTCCACCTGCTCTCTCAGTTATGTTGAGAAATGGGCTAACTGTTTGATTTCACATACTGCTGAAGAACTGTGTATATTTTCTGTCTTAAAATATGCAGAACATATTACAGGCTATATATTAGAGGCTGTGGAGATTGGAGGCAGAGCAACACTCACAAAATAAACGTTCACACTGGAATTCTGCCTTTTCTTAAAGCCTCATGACCATGTCCACTGCATTGTTTTATCTTTTGCCTGGCTGCCCAGTAATCTCCTTTTTCTCCTTATTCTCCCACACACTCCTAAGCTTTCTATTTCTAACTAGCATAAAGCAATATTAAAGTGCCTTCAACTGCGTGAGTCCTATGGAACTGTGCCTTCAGAATCTCACTTTCTACCTCCGAGAGGCTTTCCAAAGTAATGCTCCCAAACAAACATAGCTCTTTCCCTTAAATTAGAATTTTGGAACCAGATAGTTAGGTATGTAAATTCCCACAGCCCGCTCTATACAAATTATGGCTCGAGTTCCTATTGCTTGAAGGAAGCTCAGGATTCTTACACCACCCTGAATATTTTAATGCTGGATAGAATGCTGGCAAATGTAGAATAGATTTCCCTCTTTTCACCATTGGGTGTGAGGGGACACAGGCTGCTTTCCCTTGATGATTACCAAAGAGTGAATCATTTTTTATCCTGAAACACTTAAACCCTTTAATCTTTGAGCTTGTCTCTGTTAGAGCCAGTCCAATATTTCAGACTTGGAATTTGAGGATTATTCCTTGTTTTAGTATACTTACATCTCTGGAAGATCTAGTGTTCTTCTAGGCAATCTAAGTGAAGGATTCTATCCCTGTAATTTGGATTTAATATATGTGTTAAATCAAGGCAGTGATATCATACTTTAACACTTAACTCTGCTTCTACTCTCTTATATGAATGATACTGACTTTGTTCCAAAGTGATGTCCATATTTTAACAGAATTAAATTTCAATATCGATCTACTGGCTTTGTGTCAATTTTTCTACTTAATAAGGATTTATTTAAACTGGAAAATGTAGGTAAAATGATTCTTATTTGAATTAGTACATATAATAACACACCCCTATTTCCTTGGAGTAGAATTATTTCTTTGTTGGACATAGTGATCTAGGGAACACTAATGTAAAATTAATGTACCAATGGTCAGGGGTTTAGCTCAGTGGTGCAACACCTGAGGTCCTGAGTTCGATTCCTAGTACCAACAAAAAAATTAATATACCAAGATCATTACTGTTATAATAGCACAGAGTTTTTATAAAATGCTTTCTCAATTATGCTTGTGGCTGCACTTTGAAGAAAAGAAACTGTTATAGGTTTAAAATGCTAATTTTGTTGCTACTTGCTAGCTAATGGTGTTTCATTATAATTCAATTTAAATATAGTTATTATGAAAGAATAGTTAATTATTTCACATTATGACAAATGTGGGCATAAGATACAGTATTCAAGAAGATCAAAATATTCTGTTCGACTAAATATTTCCCAAAGTTTAAATAATTTTCTTCTACTAAAAAACTCTATGAAATGATTCCTTGTTTAATATTCACCACTCCATAACCAAGCTAAAACTCCATGACTTAAATATTATTACTTATGATTTGTATTTTATATATGACTTTCATTCTTCACACTCAAAAATTGTGTATGTATACATATAAATTATGATTAGGAGATAGTTCAGTTACTGAAATATGAAAATGAAAATGAAAAAATGACACAGAAAAGCACGATTTTTTCATGGGTTGGAACTAGTGAAGGACGCTACACAGAAAGGCTTTTATTAGCACCGGGACGGAAAGATACTGTGACATCTGTGACTATCTTACATCATTGCTTTAGTTATCTAACTTTGAGTGAAAAACAGCTCAAAACAGTTCCTTAAGACAGGTATAGTAGTGAAAGCCTGTGACCCTAATCCCAGCACTCAGAAGGCCCAGGCAGGAATCACTGTGAGTTCAAGGCCAGCCTGGGCTCCACCGTGAGTTTAAAGGTAGCCTGAACTGTGTAGCAAGACCCTAACTTTAAAAAAACAAACAAAGAAGAAGAGCATTTGTTATTTCTTCAATTGCTTCAATTTGGAGAGGATTCTTGGTAACCACTTATCTGTACATAGTATCATCCGGGGGAAAGTGTTGTCCATACTAACTGGTTTTATTCACAGATCTGGAACCTCAAATGGGTAGACTCCATTATCTTGATGGGAGGTAGTGCATGCACATGAGGGAATGCATGGAATTGCTGGCAGCCATTTTTGCAGCCAAGTCCCATCATATCAGGGCCAGCCCCTAAGGAAAAGGAAGTGGCATTTTCCACAGATTTTCAGTATGTGAAACTTCGATGTTGAAGTTCAATTTTCTTTAGGTGTGCTTATGTTTTTAGTTAAGACTCCTACTATTTAAAATGCTTAGATGCCAAATAATTTTTTAAATCATAGTGAAAATGTTAAGCTGATCAGAAACTACTAGCAAACATCAGATAATAAAATATCTCCAATTCTAGTTGGTTCAGTGGTGTTAGTGATCTACTCCAGGCACTCAGTATTTTCATAAGAAGGACATACAGATTTTAGAAGCAGTGAGTGATGTGCTAATAGCCAAAATTATAAGTCAATTATCGCATTTTCAATTACCTACAGCATTAGGCAATTAACATTTTGTTAATCATCTACTCTCCAATTTGATATGACTTTCTAAAGTAAGTAGCTTATCTTCTATCTCTCAAAAATTACTGTTTGCCAATGGTGAATACATAATCAGTTTCTCAACTTTCAATTTGATCTAGAACTGTCTCATAGTAATGAATTCAACCCAAGTAGGATATGTTTAAAATAGTACACATATGTGAGAGCAGATATTTCAGGTTTCGTTGCAGTAGTTTCTGTGTCCTAGCTAGGATCAGTGTACAGATGTGCAATCATTAATAAGGTTCTAACAAGGTTATTTTGACAGATTTTTTCTCATAGCAATGTGCTCTGACAGTAATTGTAAGAAATTAGAATATTTTTTACCAATATACAGTTCATATGAAATCATATGAGCTGTGTTTTGTTAAATAACTAAGCGTAGTGCTTCTTTGTGTAATTTGACTTATGAATTATGCTGAACTAAGTTGTATATAGATGTTTATGATTGGATTTCATATCTTTATTCATCTAATTATGAGTAGATTATTCATCCATTGCTATGCTAATACTACATAACAAATCATATGCAAGCACAATTACAAAAAGCATTTAATTATTTAGTCCATGGGTCTATAGATGAATTATGCATGTCTAGTAACTCTGCTTCAAACTGTGGTTAGGATGCTGTAGGTCAGGTTTAGACTCCATCCTCCATAGATAAACACCAGCATGAGTATATTCTCATAGTGGTAAATAGCACAACTGTGAAGACCTGCTAAACTATATAACATATTGAAAGGTTCTGACCACATAATATTCATTTATTTATTACTGCCAAAGTCACATGACCAAACCCCACTGAGCTGTAGATTGTGTTACATGCCCAGAAGGAAGGAGGGTGGTGAGTAATTGCTTGCTGTGTAATACTCCATTTATCATGGAAGCTCTCCACGGTTATATAATTTCCTTTTCTCTTTGAGTTTTAGTACTATCATCATTTGTAAAATAAAGATAATAACATAACATTGCACAACTATATGAAGATTAGCATCCTTCTGAAGGAAAACTGAATGAATGAAAGTAACCCTGTATTATTCAATTCAATAAGGATCTGGGTGGTGATGTGAAATTGAAAGGGAATCTTGATCATTCCAAATTGTTGCATACCAACTCGTAATTTTTATTTATCTCTCTTAACATTAAAATTGACTTTAGGCTGCTAGTGAAAGTTCACATAAAATATTAATTTCCATTTAATATACTTATAAAGCCATACTACTTAGAAATCCAGCATTGATGTAGAAATATATCAGTAGATAAATTAACCAACAGATTTACATTAACTGCTTTGTGAAATTTTTAAGTTGCTATCATAGCAGCAAATTAATAATAAATATAAGAGGATTCCTTTCCAGCAGTATTACAGTCTTGACTGGGGCTATAAGAACCGGAGCATTGAAAGCACATGGTAATGATAAAAATAATTAGGCTGTATAATTAATTAGAGAAAAATTTCAATATCATATTAATAGTCATGAAAACCCTCATAATAAAAAATATTTATGGTACCTAAATGTAGAATTGGGCTTGCAGAAAGAAACTGCTCAGGCACCAGTAGCTGAAAGAGCCTGCTACTGTTATTAATATTCATAGACAGGCAGTTTCCTTCATAGACGTTGCTTCCAGCTCCATGAAGGAAATTTCCATCATTGCTTCATCACCCAGCAAAGTAAACGGCTGTTGCCACTAAAGCAGAGACTTCAGGTTTAATCATTTAAAATGTTTTATACAAGTGGAGTGTTAAGACGGTATTCTTGTTATAGGGTACTGGAAGTCCTGACAGTGCAACACTCTCCAGTACAGTGTGCAGCGTGAAAGTGTGTGTGAGGTACAGCAGTGAGAAATCATAGAATGAAACGAAATGAAAACCTCATCTTATGAGGACCTGGGACGACACTAGGGGGTTTGACATTTTCATGTAAATAAGAGGAAATTAATAAATTTTGAGCAGAATTTGGATGACAATGAAAAGTGCTTAAAACAAACCTGTGGTGACACAGAGATGTAAGACCACTTGAAAGACATAGATACTGTGCAGGTAAGAGACAGTGCAATAGTCCAGTGCATTTATCAGTGACATCTATTGCTTGGTCAGGGATACAATCCACCAGTGAAAGATCTGAGACAGGCTGCGAGGGAAGTGAAAGAGTGACGTTATGAATTCAGAATTACTAGGCTCAAAGGAAAATGGAGTTTAATATTTTTATTTCCTCACCTACATTTTTTGTTTAGCACAGAAGAATTTTTTTCTTGTGATGATTACATAATATACAGATTTCTTGGTGTATGTATGCAAATACAGAGGGTGATTGTAAGATATGCTGAAGGTTTAAATTTTTTTTGAATATTACAGAAAAATATGCATTGCCAAGAACAAATGGGATCAGTGTCATTGAGGGGATGGGGAGTATTTTGAGTATTTTAATGAGTATTCATATGTCTTTTCCTACACTAAATTTTAAAATTCAAATATTCATCGTATTTCATAATCCACCATAATTGATTAAACATTTACTGTAACTTCTGTCAGCTAAAATATTACTGCCTCTTCTCATCCACCTTGTTCACTGTATCTGGCGCCTTTTGACCCCTGTCCTCTCCCCAGAGTCAGAATGACCGTGACAGGTAAATGCTTTGAACTGTTTCAGGCCTTGAGGCAGCAGGACAGCACAGCTAAAGACAGCTCAAGAAAGTGGACTTTCACAACTGCTTCAGAGAGTGGCAAGAGCAACTGAATAAATATGTGTGAAGCAGTGCACACTACTTTGAGGGACATAAATGGGAGTGTCTTTTACGGCAGTCTTTTTTAAAAAAATATGTAAACATTCACTGTATGTTTGATCACACCTCGTACCCTTGTAGAGCTGGGCTGATAAATCTGTTCCCTCTTCTCTGTGAATACATTCCTTGGCTCACATCCATTACTGTTGAAAGACAGAAGCAGATGTTAATGGAAGTGATGTGTGATGATCTATGACCATATACACAAAAAATACAGACATCACAGTCATCTGCTAACCACATCCATGAAACTTGCCAGGGCAATAGCATTTGTGACCTTCAGATCTTAAGCAAGCGCAAGCCTCTTCCCAGGGAGTTGAAAGAGCTCAGCTGGAAGAATAAAAAGAGAGTAAACATTCGAACAAGTGTGACATCCCCTTGTGTTGAACAACAGGGGTGTACACACGTAGCCTTTCCTTTCCCTCCCATTTGCCTGCAATTAGGATAAAGCAAGTTCTCAAGATACAGAGCAGCTGGGGTTCAAAGAAGGGAATTCCCACAGTTGGATGGCACTCTGTAATGATGCACCCCCGCCTGTATATACAGACATCAATGTCATCAGCAAATAGGTGAAAGTATCACAACAGTGTTCTGTGAAAGTGCTTTAGTAACGATTCACTTTGTAATCGAATAAAACCTAACGACAGCAGAGCACACGTGATCTTGTGTTTATAAGCATCAGCGGTTCCATAAGGGCAGTGTGGATAGCAGTTAAACAGTAAATCTGCAAAATGTAGGTTATGTTAATTATCATTCCTAAATTGAAAGTTTCACTTTGACACTGCACGTCACCGAAAGGGAATCAGTGCCAAATTCTTAGGCAACCTGCCATGTTGTGATTAATTTTATAGTCCATGCATGGATGTTTAGTTAGAGAAGAGAACTGTAGATATCTTGAACAATCCATCAAAGTGGTAGGAATAAACTGTCACTCCCAACCTGATTCGTGAACATGTTTATTTATGAGCCACTCTGCTGAAATTGAAAAAAATAAAAGAAAATCAAGACAGTAATGCAAAAAGAGACATCTAAAATGTTCCCAGTTAAGTAACAGCTAATGGAAAACATGCAACAAAGTATTCCTGGCTTGTTTCCAGTTTCAAAACAGCAGAGGGTAGCAGTTCAAATAGTTTAAGTTTCTTGCGTGACCCACCTTGCAACACTCAAAGTAAAATGTAGTTGTCTTTAGTGTCTGGCTAGTTATGTTTGAAAGGTGGATGAAATTTTCTTTTTTCTTTTAATTTTTAGACTTCATTAAGGAAAACTAAAAGTGAGTAGTGTCTTAACCTTTTTTTTGTAATGCTGGAGATCAGGGCCTTCTACATACAAGGTAAGAACTCTACCACTGAGCCAACTGAACATGAATAAATTGATCAGGAAAATGATCATCTCTGTGGACTGGTACTGCAGATGATTATGTATATCTCTACATAAGTACATTTTTCTCATTTTTTTCTATGTTATAAATTATATTTATAGTGCTGCATAAAGCTAAGGACTTCACTCTGGTTTACTTGTAGTTCTGCCCTCATTTCTTGGAACAATGACTAAAGACAGGTAAAAACTTAATAAATATTTCTTTAAATATAAATGAATGAATGGATGGAAAAGATGTGATGCAAATAATTTATAAAGAAGTTGCCACTAAATCTGTTAAGATAATTATGAATATAAATGCATGCATCTATTTATGTAAACTGAAAATTAACCTAAAAATACACTTATTACAAGCAGCTGGGATAAATTTGTGCAAACTACGTGGCCAAGAAACATGGAAATAAAAAATGTTAAATGGTGACTCAAATATGTGTGTTCTGTGAAAAAAAAGATATAAACTTTCAATATTGAATCAAATAATATTGCATCAAAGGAATACAGAACTTTTGAATGCAACAGTATTAAGATTAAAACCCATGAGATGCTACTAGAAAGACTTTTTCACAGGACAAATAAATTTATTAGTTACATACTTAGCCTAAGATGTTCAAAGCAAAGTAAAGAAAGCATCTAAGAAAATAAAAAATTAAGAAGCAAAGAGGGAGACATGAAATTATGACTCGTAATCCAATACCTAGCTAAAAGGTGACAACTAAAAGCCAGTAAAACATAACAAACCTTGGAAATATTTTCAGAGGAAAATTATTTGACAAAAATAATTACAAAGCACTAATAATCACAGAAAGTACAATAAAAATATTCTACTTGTGATGGAAATAATTTGAAATTTTGAGTGAAGATTTCTTAAAATTCCTATTTGTCTCAAATAAATGTTTATATCATTTTCCTGGGAAGTTGAAAATCTGGGAGTTGGCCAATAATTATGAAACAGAAAAGTGATCAAAGAAACTCCACATCAGAGATAGGCAGATCCTTATGAATTATCTAGTAAATATTTTTATGCTTTCAAATAAAATGTCTATTCCACTGAAGCATCTCTCAGAGACAAAAAAAAAAAGTTCTAAAATTTCTTGCAAAAGTTTATCATAGTGAATTACCAAGTCTAAGGTTCAGGGGGAAAAAAAAATTCTTGAGCCTTTTAAGACTTGTTATATACCTTCTGCCTGGAACAGTATTCTTTGAGATATGAAACCCCTCATCAATCGGGTCCAACTCAAATGGCAAATCCTAGGTGTGCAGTGCCTCCCCTCCAACAGAAGCATTAGACCCACTCTAGATCTGGGGGCCCCTCTTCCAATGTGGGGAAGCAAGCCACCCAGAATGCTGGTTCCCTGGTCCTGACACAAGGGTGAGACCATCCATCAGCTTTATTAGCTCCATGCCAGCTCTGGATTGTGCTGCCCCTTGACAAGGGTTGGTTGAGGCAAGGACTATTCAAATGACCTGCTCCTGGATGAGGACAATGCTCTGGGAGCAGAGGGATGATTCAGACCCCATGACTGTCTCCAGTAAGGCCAGTAGTCCCCTTGAACCCTGCTTCACAGCCTACATCCAGCAGAGACAAGAGAGTTGGTTATTCCCATCTACCAGTGGGAGCAAAGACACATCTTGGCTTGGATGGTAACTATGGTTTGGGGTGAACAGATGGAAGAGCTTCTGGTGCAGGAAGGCACCTCAGAAAATCATAGGCCCTAACGCTAGATGGAGAACACCATGCACGGCTGGATCCTGGAAAGAAACATCTCATTCACCAACACAGGATTGCGTTCTGTCCTTCCTCAGTTCTTTCCTTTCTTTTTTGTGGAGAGCGTGGGTGGGGGCTTTACTCCCTTTTCCCCTTGGTTTAGTTTCTTTCTCTCCTTTTCCCCCTTTCCCCTCTCAGCTTTATTCTCTCCTCTTACATTTCGTGCATTCCCTGTGCTTTGCTCTCTCACTGCCTCTCTTCTTTCTCTTGTTCTTCCCGTCACTGTCCTCTCACACTCTTCCCCGCCTTTCCCTCCTCAGCAGGAGCCGCCGCGCCACTTGCTCTCCTCCATCTCATAGCCCTTTGATTAACCCACAAGCTCTGCTTACTTTAACTGTCTAGTTCACCTCCACCTCACTTGTACTCGTATGACTCTCTAGAAAGCTCGTAATTTTATGCTTGCTACTGATGACTCTTCTCCGGTTAGTAGAGGTAAAGTTGTTATCTGTAGTAAATATTTACTATAGGTGAATACTAGGTCAGTATTTCTTTAGTTTCATGGTTCATATAATAACTATAGTTCTCTTTTTTATGGTAAGAGTGGTGCATCGTTGTTACTTAAGATTTTTCAATGCTCAGTATTTGATGCTATACTTGATGCTGACTTTATTACTGTATCAAAAGTGACATAGTTATTGCTATTAATCGGTGTTTTCAGAATGCTGACCCCTGCAGTGCCTGGGGGACGTTAATAATCCTGTGGCACATCCTGGAGAACTGTCTGGGGGCCATGTATGCTGTAACCTCTCATCCCAAGCAAACAGTGGTATTTGAACCCTGAACAGAGTCAAAGGCCAATAGTCAGCCATGCCGAGAATACCACTGAAAAGCAGCTATTAAATAAGAGATCTCCATACTAGAAGCACAGCTTTCACTACAATATATCTGTAAGCCTCAAACACACACACACACACACACACACACACACACACACGCATGCATGCACAATACAAAAATAAAAATATGACAAGACACATCCACAAAATGACTCCTAAAACTCTCAATCTCCTCAAAGCTGATCCATCAGGAATTGTAAAGGAGGAAACCAAAAGCCACAAACCTGAATCATTAAAAATATCAGGAAAGATAGCAATATAGACAAACAAAGCTTTTGGCAAGTTCAGAGGAGTTGTAGGTATTGAGCCAAACAAATAAAACAATCAAGTCTAGGGCTGGGGATATAGCTCAGTGGAATAAGCGCTTGCCTAGCAAGGCAGGGTCCTGAGTTCGATCCCCAGTACCGCAAAAAAAAAAAAAAAAAAAAAA
>PVLD010022882.1:0-28464 GCA_004027595.1 Dinomys branickii | reverse complement strand
CCCTGTATCCTCACATTCAAAACTTGTTCTGGGTGGGGTTGAGTTTTGAGACTGCGTTTTGTTCCTCTGTTTTCCCATTTTTGGGTATCAGATTCAAAATGTGGAGCTATAAATTCCCCAGGCAGTTCAGCAGGCAAAGGTCTGCTGCAGAGGCTGCTCCAATGATTCCTTCTCTTTGGGAGAATGTCCCTTAAGCTGTATGCTGAGATTTCCGCTTCTACTCCCTACCCCGAGACCTGGCTGGGGGGTATAAACAGGTTGCCGCCCTAGGTGTCTTGCAGACAGGCCACTCAGGTGTTCCTCCCTGGGTGGAGCTCCTTCCCCCCTCACAAATCCCCTAGGGGCGCCTAGCTAGCTCTTCCTACCTGGGAGATCCCGCAGTCCTTAAAGCTGCTTTGATGTCACTCGCTGGGCAGAGCTTCTTCCCGACTCAGGGAAAACCGGTTAGAGCGTCCACTCAACTCACCCTGGGATCCTGCAGGCAGGAATGCCGTTCAGATGTATCTCCGTGGATTGAGCTTTTTCCTGATTCAGAAATCCTGCCGATCGCTGTTGCTCCAGTTTGCGCAGCGTCGGCTGCGGGGATGGGGCTCTGAGTGGGATCCCGGAATGCTGCCCAGATTGGCGCAATCTGTCCCAGTAGCTCTTTCTCTGAGTTTCCTCTGCTTCGCTGCTTCCAACAAATCCTGGTTACAGCCGTCTCCGAGCCGATCGGGTTCAGGAGCTGGAGGCTTTCCTCCCGCCGCAATCGCTCTCTCGGCTGTATGCAATTTGAGCCGAGCTGCGGCCGAAGCGCCTCACCGATCTCTTGGGCGCCCAGCTCTCAGGATCTGCCCACTTCTCGCCACCCGGCTTGTCCAGCTGGCCCTTTAATGCTCAGGCCGTGGACAGCAGCCCGATCAGTTGGAATTTTGCATCCACAGACCGGGCACCCCCGCGCAAATGATCGGTCTCTGGGAGAGATGCCCTCTGCCGGGGCGCCCAGCTCTCAGGATCTGCCCACTTCTCGCCACCCGGCTTGTCCAGCCGGCCCTTTAATGCTCAGGCCGTGGACAGTAGCCCGATCAGTTGGAATTTTGCATCCACAGACCGGGCACCCGCGCGCAAATGATCGGTCTCTGGGAGAGATGCCCTCTGCCGCTCACCTGGTCGCCATCTTCCCTGGAAGTCAGGAGATAGAATTCTTATTACACACATCAACATAGCGAGGAAAGCCCTGAATATTTTTGAGTTTCTTTCACTAATAGCAGGAGGGTATTGCTTAGAAGTCACCCAGAAAGTTTACATACTTGATTTAACTTTAGGATTTAGGAGAACAAACAGATATGGAGCAGCTTCAAAGGGAAGCTGCGCATTTGTTTGAAACTGGACAGTGCAGTGTATGAGGGCAGTTCGGGCGGATGTGGGCAGGTTCCTAGATGCTTAAGGACTAGACAGGCCACGTCCTGTTGGGCTCTGACAATGAGGGGTTTCTATGGAAGAGGGCAAGCAGCTGTTATTCTCCACCGTGCGGAAGAACAGAACAAGAAACCAGCACCTATGACCTCATGAAGGATGGATACTGGCAACATGCAAGAACTTCTGGGACCGAGAGTGTATAGTGAAGGAAACTGTCACAAATTTTAAAATTAATGTTAAAAACAAAGTAGGCCATCAAGGCGTACCGGCGTGTGCTTAGAATCCCAGCCCTCTGGGAGGCTGGGGCAGGAGGGCTAGAAATTGAAGCTCACCCTGGGCGAGTTGGTGACTTGGAGAGCTCCTATGTCTAAATATAAAAATTTAAAAAAGGGCTGAAGATGTAGCTTAGTGTGAAGGCCCCAGGACTAAGAGAACCAAAATAAAACAAAACCAAACCCCCCAAACCAAACCAAAACAACAAGGAAACACACGAGGCAAGGTGTTAGTATAACCAGATTGGAGTGTTGCCACCCTACAAGATGGCAGGGGTGCGTCCGTGTCATCATGATGCTTATTTAAGGCTCAGCGTGGCGTAGACTAGGATGGTGATCTTGGCCCCCCTCCCGTGGCACAGCTAGGACTGGATATGACTTAACAGGATAAGCAATTTTCAAAAGGGCCTTATTGTGTATTTTTCATAATACTGGAGACCCACAGTAGTCACTAGCTTTTTTTTCTTGGTTTCTAAAATACTTATACTTCTATAAGGGCTGGGCTAGATGAAGGAAAATGACCAGAGGTGAAGAGAGAATTAGCCATATCTTCCTTGATGCTTAGTTTTTGAAGCTATCGTTTGTTGCTCACCCTATGATTGCTCACTGTGGCTTGGCTTTGTTTGCCCGTGGTTCCTAGTTTATGCCTGCAGTATGTGGTAGATGAACACGGTGAGGAAGACCAGCTCACTCTCTTACAGATGCGTGGTTATACAGCAAGGCCACAGGAGGGCGCCAAACTTCACGGTCGCCTCAGAACCACCTAGCAGTCTTACCTTGGGAGTCCATCTTGGATCTGTCTTCTTTTTCTCTCTCCTGACCTACCAAATGAGCAGTACTGGGTCCCAGCGTCATCCTGGAGGAATGGGATGTGACTTTTCAAGTTCCTCAGACATCTCAGAGCAAATAACATAGTGAAGGGCAATAAAACTTTCCATTACTTGTAAGGACTGTGCCTCATTGCGTAACTTAACTGCGAAACTAGCGCTACTGTATCTTTCCGAAGACCTTACACCACGAATACATGAGGTGATGAAATAAAGAGCCAGGGTCTGAGGAGTTTAGAACTGGGATGAGGTGGAGAAAACAAAGCCCAGCTGTTTCTTTTCCTTGCAGATTATAGATGCAATACATGAACATTATAGAAAATTTGGAGAAAAATCCCCAGAATAGTGTCAAAAAGAAAACAAAAGTGTTTACAATTCTAAAACTTATGGACAGTTGTAATTAATATTGTGAACTATTTCCTTCTGTGTAGTTACAGGAATTTGGAGAAACTGAGTCAGCTATTTGCAGCAAGCGGACCTAAAAGACCGTTAAGGGGCTAAAAGGTAAATTTAGGAGCAGGGTTGATGTCATGTGAGTATGGATCAGTGCTCAGAGCTATCTGTTCTTTTTTTTTTGGTATCAGGAATAGAACCCAGGACCTTGTTCTTGTCAAGCAGGCGCTGTGCCTTGTCCCAGGCCCAAGCAATCCCTTCTTAGAGAAGCAAAGCAGAGCTTAGGCAGAGAAATGAAAGGCTCTTGGCCAGAGACAGCAACGGAGACAGCAGGAGTGGCTTCCCAGTTTTCTATGCCTCTTCTCCCCAGTTCCCAGGTTAGACCTCCCGAGTCACTGTGTCTGTTTGAGGCCTTATGAGCAATTTTTCAGCAGCCTTCAAAAGCATAAGTAAAATAGCTGCACAAAATAATAGGTGCCTAAATAATTCTTTGCTGTGGACAACCCCGTGGAAAGTGCTCTTTCCATTCTACCACTCACTATGATGTACAGTGCTTATGCTTTTCCCAGACCCCTTTGGGTCTCATTTAACCAGATTCTTGTGCTTTCACCTCCAACAGTCAGGACCTGCAGCTCTGTTTAGGGAGGATTTCCCTCAGCCTACTCAGTCGTACCTTCTGTGTGTGCACAGAGACCTGGAAGTGCCTGTGACTCGTTGGTTCAGCCCTTAACTGGTGACTGTTGGCTATGCAAGTATACAGCTCTCATGGCCTTGCCCTGATTTGGGACAGTTCTGAGGACCAAGTTACTCTCCAGAGTTTCTCTGCAGGATCACACTGAAGCTAGCCTCTGTGGAACTTTGAGATTGAGTTGCGGTAGTCAGCTTCCAAAATGGCCTTGAACAATCCGAAGCCCTGGTAGTCACACCCTTGTGTAGAATCCACTTGAGTGTGCAACAGACCAGGACTTGCTCTTTTTTTGCTGGTGTCAGGAATTGAACTCAGGACCTTGTGCTTGCCAGGCAGGCACTTTGCTGCTGGGCCATATCCCCAGCTCTATGACTTGCTTTTGACCAGTAGAATACAGTAAGGGTAGTGAGATGTTACTTCTGTAATTAGGGTACAAAAGATGGGGACATCTGTTCTGTTAGCATGTTCTCTATCACTTGCTTCCCTGGCATGTGTATTAGTCAGTTTTTCATCACTGGGACAAAATATCTGCCCCGTTGAGCTTAAAGGAGAAACGGTGTGTTTTGGTTCCTGGTTTCAATCCACAGCCAGCTGGCTGCAAGGGGGAAAGATCAAGGTGCAAGGACGTGGCCAGGGACGGATATGGTTCTCAGGGCCACTTCCTCTTGACCACTTGAGATGCACCCAGAAGTGAGCTGCATTAATCTCCCAGGCACCTCTCAAGCCATTCAAGCTGACAACCAAGATTAAACATCACACATCCAAACTGCCTGGTAAAGAACCCAGGGCAGTCTTTGTTGGACAATCTGTGGAACTAAATGCTGCCAGTTATCACTGGGTGAGTGTGGAGGTAGATCTTTCCCAGGCTGAGCTCTCAGATGAGATGGCAGACCCTGAACTAATACCTTGATTATGACGTTGTGATCAACCAGGAAGCAGAGGACTTACTTAACTTGTACCTGAAATCTTTTTTGTTTTGAGACAGGGTCTTGCTCTGAAGTGCAGGCTGGCTTTGAACATACTATGTAGCCCAAACTGGCCTCAAACTCACAAAAATCCTCCTGCCTCAGCCTCCAAGTGCTAGTATTACAGGCATGTGCCACCACGCCCAGCTGTACCTGAAATCTTCTCCCGCAGAAACAACGAGATGACGGGTGTGTGCTGACTTTGGAGGTAGTTTGTTATTTGGGCTTATAGCAGTGGTTTCCTCTTATTCTTTGTCTTGCTTCCTCCACTGTGCTACAGATTTTTCCTGGGGACCCTTCCTTAGTAAGTCATTCAGGGACATGAGCCATCCCTAAGCCAGCTTGTCCTATGCCGCAGATTCTAAGGATGGGATTCCAAAGCTGGATAACTGACCTGCCAAGTAGCAACAGGACCATCATTGAAATAAGAGAAGGGTTTTTGTATTTTTGTTTTTTGTCTTTTTGAGACAGGGTCTCGCTATGCAGTTCAGGTTGGCCTTGAGCTCATTTTGTAGCCCAGGCTGGTCTTGAACTCTCAATGGTCCTCCTGCCTCAGTCTCCGGAGTGCTGGGATGACAGGCGTGCACCACCATGCCTGGTTTGAGTAGTAATTCAAAGGACAGTGGTAGTTTGTTGATTTTCTGTGCCTGCTAATGTACTGAAGAAGAGAAAATGGCGAGGTCATTACCAAAATCAGGCATGATGTGATAGTTGAAAGCCTCCAAGATAGCAGGCTTAAAGTAAAGCATAGGGTCTGTGTGTAAGGGTCTAAATTGGAGTGTCTCTCAGGCCAAAGTCCTGATAAGAAAGATGAAACACCCTGAGACTGGAAATGAACCCAGTTGGGTGTACTAGACAGCAGTGATCCTCCAGAGTCTCTTGAACCCCCTGAGCCTGAAGAAATGGATTACTTCCTCCTGCTAGAGGGGAACAAGCCCATTCCCCAGCTGAAAACTACGCAGAGGCTGTAATTGTAAGGAATGACTCGGGCGTTCTAAGGACAAACATGACATCCTCAGAGAAGCTTTCTAGCGGAGTGGTTTCCCACTATGGGGTGGTAAACAGTTGCCAGACTGGCTGCCGAAGAATGGCTTGAGGACATCGTAATAACAGAGTCCTAAGACATGCTTTGGGAATTTACCCGACATGCACTTCTTTTAATTGTCTTTCCTCTTTTTTCTTGTCCTTGACTCCCAGGCTCCTTTTCCACTCTCAGATGAATGCTCCTTGGGCCAGTGGGGAGGGCGGGGTGAGACGCAAGGCGGGCAGCAAAACACGTCAAATGCACGTATGAAAATGCAGCAATGAAACTCAATTAAAAAATAAATGCCCTCTCTTTTGATCCTTCACATTTATTTGGAACACTAGTTAATTATTATGACTGGTTCATGTACCTGCTTTATTTAAAGTTATTCAACTCAGTCCTTAAATGCTTGGTAACCGTAAAGATATTTTTTCCTTTTGAAAACCTTACTAATAAGACACATGAAATGTACTTAGTTCTCTTCGGAGTCTGAAAGTAAATCAAGTTCTTTTTTTTTTTTTTTTTTTGCGGTACTGGGGATCGAACTCAGGACCCTGCGCTTGCTAGGCAGGCGCTTATTCCACTGAGCTATATCCCCAGCCCATCAAATTCTTTTGATAATTTTTTAAAATACGATTTTCGTGTTTCTCTTTTGCCTGCACTTTTTTCAAAGTAAATAGGATCTCTCCTTTTAATGGTTGTAATTTGTCACAATGTCAGGGGCCAGTACGCTTGTAGTCTTAGGCAGTGGCACCTGGGATGGTGGGAGGGGCCCTAGACGTCATTCTGATGCACATGAACTAGAGAGGGGCCCTGTCCCCCAACTCCCGCATTTCACCCTGGACAGCAAAGCTCGGGTTAAGCAAAGCTTCAGTATCCCCTTTACTTTGCAGTTTTTTTATGAAACTGTGGTCATTACAGTCTCCAGGTCTTTTCCATTTTTGCCCCTTGTCATTTCTCTCAGCAGCTGCACAGGCCACCAGTTCGTAGGGTCGTTGAGGCCTTGAACTCACAACTTTAGCTGATTGATTATCCCACCCAGCTCTCTTAGGGTGGGGTAATTAGTGTAACACCGATAGAGTTCTCATTTCATCTATTTTTCTCATTCTTTTCTTTTAAAAAATGACATAAAGAGGAGCCCAGCAGTCCGCAGGGGCTAGACTAGGCTACACTAGACAGACTAGACCAGGCCCCCGGGAGCTCCTTGCTGGGGCGGAGCCTGACGGGCCGCAGGGTGACCCCACCGGGTCCACTGGGCTCCCAGGAGGGCTTTGTTGGACAGAACTTGGCGGTCCGCAGGAGTGACCCCATGGACTCGACCAGACCCCTGAGGGCCTTGAGGGCTTATCAGTGGGGTGCTGACCATAGTGTACCTGGTTCCCTGCCTATGTACTGTCTTTGAGGATGGGTGCTTTTCCACCTAGTGCCATAGTAATTTGAGTGCACCCGTGTTTGTTATGATTTGAAGCAGCCATTTGCCTTCCCACTGTGAGAGCCTGAGGGAGTCAATAAACCAAAAAGTACAGTTATTATCAGAGGGAAGATGACTGATTGGGTGGAAGAACAATGGAGATGAGGGTGGAGAAAACTGTTTGATTAATCGAATGAGCCATTATTTGCATAACTGAGTAACAAAAGTGAAGATATCATGATGTAATACAGCATCCATTGTTAATTCCCTAATATCTTCTCTATAATGGTGTATTTCCTTTATTGTTTTTTGCGTTATTCTGATTTATAACACATGCGAAGATAACATTATGTAACACAGTATCCATTGTCAATTCCCCAATTATCTTCTCTATAATTTTGTATTTCCTGGGGCTGGGGATGTAGCTCAGTGGAATAAGCGCCTGCCTGGCAAGCGCAAGGTCCTGAGTTCGATCCCCAGTACCGCCAAAGAAAAAAAAATATAATTTTGTATTTCCTTATTGTTTCTGTGTTATTTAGGTTTATATTTTTTTATCTTTAAAGTAAAATTTTAAAAAATGACACAAGCCAGTATTCCCCCCCCCCCATTTTTAAATGTGTTAGGTAGGCTTGGTTACATCTCTTTAATTTTTCTGTAAGATGGGAGAAAAAATTTTTTTATTTGTATGTTTTTCTGTCTATCACAGCAAAACATACAAAGGAACAAAATACAAAAGGAACAGAAACATACACAGGAAGAGAAACTTTCATAATAGAATTTAGTTTTGTCTTTTTAAAATTTTTATTTATTTTTGTTTGAGACAGGGTCACACTATGCAGTTCAGGCAGGCCTTGAGCTCACTTTGTAGCCCAGGCTGATCTCGAACTTGTAAGGATCCTCCCGCCTCAGCCTCCAGAGTGCTGGGATTACAGGCTTGTGTCACTACACCTGGCTAGTTTTGTCCTTTAACTAATGAATATGTACCTTGGTCATTAGTTTTTTAGATAAGTAGATGTGGAAAAGAAAATTGATACCTAGGAGATAGATAAACTGTGATAACATATTCTTTAAAAAATTAAGATATAATTCGTATATCATAAAAATCTATTCTTTTAAAAGTATATAGCTCAGTGATTGTTAGTACCTTCACAAAGTTGTGAGGCTATCACCACTAATTCCAGAACATTTTCATTGCCCTTAAGGAAACCCTGTGCCGGTTAAAAGTCCCTCTTCATTTCCCTTCTTCATGTCCAACTTGGGCTTCGGACTTCCTGACATTACCTGTGTGTGGACACTTGACCTTTCTCCTTTGCAACATATACTTATACCCACAGGTGCATACATACACATATACCCACAGATTTATATGTGCATATTCATATTATATATTCACATCCTAAATTGCAAAGGGGTCCTGCCTTTACAGAGTTCTGGTATGTCACCTATCAGATTTTTTATTTTTTGGTACTAGGAATCAAACTCAGGACCTTGTGCTTGCCAGGCAAGTGCTTGTGCCACTGAGCTATCTCCCTGGCCCCTCACCTATTAGAGCTGATTAAATTCTCAGGAACCAATAAATCCATCTGTTTAGCGAGGGGCTTTATGCACCATCATCTCTCTGAACTCAGCTTTAGTTCCTAAAATATTCATCCTACTTTTTCTAGTCTTATGCTCATTCTCCTGATAGAAAAGAAAGACACAAAATAGAAGTTGCTCCTTTCTGCTTTTTCTGTGATCTATTAACATCACACCATGATCTGGAGCCAACAGACTTATACCTCCTGGCTCTTGCTCCAAAGGTACTTTCTGGGTAGTTGTGTCTGTCCTTGCTTGCTTTTCTTCTTCTCAGGAACAATTTCCAAGAGTCACTTTGGAAATTTAGTTTTGAAAGCCCTACTCTTGTGTAAGCTTCCCTATAGATCCACAGACCAAGGCCGCTTGGCTGTGTTCTCTTCTGGCCGCTTGCAACTGCCCTTGTTCTCTTCTGGCCGCTTGCAACAGAGAGAGAACATGCTGCCTCCTGGACCCGGCTGTGCTTCCCTGGTGGTAATGACTCCAGAATGAGAGAGTCCCTTTGTCCCTAAGGTTCCTGTCACTTCATTTTCCCCTAACAGTGCTCTCTCATTGCTCCAAAAGAGCAGTTTCCCTCATTATTTCCTCCTCTGAGAGATCATGTTGTCAGGTGGAACTTGACAGATGCACTTTTTTTTTTTTTGTCTTTTTGAGACAGGGTCTTGCTATGCAGTTCAGGCTGACCTTGAGCTCACTTCGTAGCCCAGGCTGGTCTCCAACTCATGATGCTCCTGTCTCAGCCTCCCGAGTGCTGGTATTACAGGAGTGCCCACCACGCCCAGCTATACAGATGCACTTTCGTAAATGGAATGGGACATTGTCTTTATCAGAACTTTGTAGCATGTGATTTGTTTTTTATAACAATTCATGAACCTGTAGAAATCCACCCAACAGCAGTATTGAAAGGAGAAAGACTGTATCTTGAGCTGATGGAAAATGGGGCCATGTGGACACATACTTTGTTTTTCTAGAAAGTGAGACCATTTGAATCACCACCTTTTTGGAGTAGCCAGATAATTTACTTTCTCATGCCAGTCGATCATTAAGTTAGGATTCTGGCTTATCTTAACTGTATGACTTTGAAAATTCCATATCCTCACGAATCATGGTGAGGTTTATGTGTTTATAAAATAAGAATAAGAATACCTAGCTTAGAGAAGTGGTGGTAGATTAAATATGGTTGCTAAAATTTTCTGACACATCTCTTTCTGTTTTGACACTTGACAGGCAAAATCTATGCTTCTGCTTCTAAGTAGGGGCTGTGTGACTGCCTGACCAATAGAGTGTGTAGAACTGAAAAGGTGCTATTTTCTGAGCCCAAGTCATGCAAAAGACTGGCAGTATCTATTTTCTTTTTTCTTGGAAAGTTTTCTTGGGAGGTGTTGAGTCACTGTAAAAAGTCCAAATACCCTAAGACCACCATGCTGTGTCTCAGCATGAGAGAGCCCCAGTTGAGCCTTTTAGCCACCCCATCAAGGTGACAGGCATGAGAGGTGCCGTCTGGTGTTCTCTAGCCAGCCCACTCACTAGCTCAGCACCAGCAAGGGTCGTTGTTGCTAGCAGTAGATACCACACGGAGCAAAGGAACTGCCCGAGTCCTGATTGAATTCTTGACCCACAGGATCATGAGCCATGATGAGTGCTCAGCTGGCCTGGTGAGCGGCAAGATATAACTGGAAAAGAATTAGGTACCTACAAGCGGGGTGCTATTCCAGTCAAACTCTAAGACATGTGGCACTGAGTTTGAGACTGGGCATAGGCCAAAGCTGGAAGACCTTGAGGAACTGGAAGGTGTGTAGACTACTGGCCTACAGGGATGGGGGAAAATTGGATTTGGAGGTAGAAAATGTGATCCTTGTCATGGAGAAAATTTGACAACACTGTTACCTAGAGTAATGTGGCAAACAGAAAACAAGGCTAAAAACTAACGGATCTAGAGATTTCCTAGAACAATGCTGAGGTTGCCAATCTATTTTTTTATTTTAACTACTCATGACAAGCTATGGATAGAGAGATATAAGCTTTTTTAAAAAAGAAAATTTGCAGTCAAACAATTTTTAAAAGGTAACATAAAGGAGGCAGAACTTAACAGGTTTTAAAATAACAGCAATCCCATCTCCACTGCCAGCTCAAAACCACATCTAAAACACATTTTAGGGTACAGTATCTGCCTGACACAAGGCCTGAATGCTGTGCTTCTGAGGAGGCAGATCTGACATGCAACTGGCTTCACAAGTTGGCAACACCCTGCATGGAGTGTTAGGGAAGCCATGGTGGGGACAGAAGTAGGAAATGTTGGAAAGCTAAACCAAAAGGACACTCAGTTGAATCACCTAGTTAGAAAATTTTAAGAAAATGCTCATCGGACTTTCCCCATCACTAGAAAGAAAAATAAATAATAAAAATTGACAATAAAGATGCGGAGAGCTAATTTGCAGTTTCAATTTGTTTTCTGAATGGTGTCTCTTAGGTATTTTATGAAGGGTAAATTACATTTGAAATGAAATCTTTTAAATGGGTTATCTTTTGGGTAGTTATTTTGCACACCTTTAAAATGCATTTTACTTATTTGTGGCGGGTGGGGTACAAAGATGAATTCTGAAGAAGTTGAGAGGAAAATAATTTCAGGAGGTAATGGATGAACTTGGTCTGGAAGATTAATCAGGGCAGTTGCAAGAGAGTGCCACATGCATAGCTGGAGTAGAACTAAATATCTGATTGTAATTAAAACTTTAGGTTTCTAATGGCTGCATGAAAGATATTTTAATAAACGTGAAATGCACTTTCTAAATGGCACGCTAACTTTTAATGACTTGGGTGTTTTGTTTGATTAGTAACCTGGACTGTTAAATTAAAGCCAACTGCAAGTGCATGATAAAATATTGATGGTTTCAGGCAAATGAATTGGGGGAGTTATGCTTGACAGACTTTTTGTATCATTAAGGATTTTAACTGGTGGAAAATATATATTGCTGGTGCTTAAAGATAGTTAAAGAGGATCTTCCTGTTTATATGACCTCGTTTTAATTTTACAGTAATAATAAGGGGGAAATCTGAATTATTCACAGATGGTTGGTCAAGAGAGGTCACTTAATTAAAAAAGTGTTATTTTAATTACACCTGTTTCACATTCCTGGAATAGGAAATTAAATATTTGGAAGCATTTGATTATTTCTGTTTCACAGCATACCTGGACTTCTGTTGTGAAGACCTTAGATTATTGTGTGAGCCTTTTACTTCTTGTTAGTAAGGAGTTTTGTTTAAGATTCAGGATTTATTTTTATTTTTATTTTTTGTTTTTGGCCTCTTTTGAGACAGGGTCTTGCTATGCAGGTCAGACTGGCCTTGAACTTACCTGGTAGCCCAGGCTGGCCTTGAACTCACAATGATCCTCCTGCTTCAGCCTCCGGAGTGCTGGGATTTACAGGTGTGCACCACCACGCCCAGCAAGATTCAGGATTTTAACAATAAGTACTTCATTGATAGTTTCAGAAATAATGCCAGAGAGAAATATATATATAAATATAAAAATATGTACCTATATATATGCCCAATTTCATGGGCATATGTGTAGATATATTGTGTGTAATCTATTCTCGTACATGCAGATAATTTTCTAGGAGGGTACATGAGAAAACATGAGTAGGTTACTTCTGTGGAGTCGAGCTGTGGACTCAAAGGAAGGGAAATGTATTTCTTTATTTTTGGTGAAATGTATGTTTTGTATCGAGAGAACATTAGTTTCATCAAAAATTTCCCATGAAACTCAGATTCATCTCTTAACAATTCCGTTGTTCTTTCTCATGCCACTGCCCCATAATAGAACATGTTATTGATTTTACCAGATGATAGGGTTAATTTTAAGGAATTTTTTTTATTAAGTAGAAAGAAGTTCCCTTCCATCCGTTAAGCCACTCATCAGTGCTCAGCTAGTTAGTGCTGTGGGACTCTTGCTACTTTACAGAGCCCAAATAAAAGTAGCGTTTTGTAAAAGAGACCCACACAGCATTCTCAAGGAAGCGCTGCCTCTGATCAGACTTGAGCTGTGTGGAGGAGGGCGAAAGGGGAAGCTGGAGGAGATGGAGGAGTTCGTGGCGGACTATCAGGACGATGATTCAGGAGGGCCTAAGCGCTGTGTGCCGAGATCGTCCCTCGCATAGAAGGAAAACATTAGCGTCTCCTCCATTCCTGAGGGCCTTGCCAAGTCCCAGAAGGACAGTGAGGAGTGGTGACAGAATGACCAGCTCCTCTCCATGGTGTTGGCCTATGGGTACTTTAGGAGATTGAAGACAACAGAGATTCCTGGATAGTATTTCACACACATGGACACATGCACACATGGACACACACACACACACACACACACCTGTACTATTGTTGTCCACTAAAGGACAGACCATCAGGGAGGCAAAGGATATAAAATTAATTCTAATGTTGGCAGTTACTTTTGTTATTCTGAGCTACTTTCTATACCTCTGGGCCTCTCAATTGCAAGGAAGATATTTCTTCTATATCAGAGTTGTTAAGATCAACCCTCAACTACTATGTGAAAAAGTTGCTGTTTTTCTGAACTGGGGATTTTAAACTCAGGGCCTTTGCACTCAGCCATATCAGCAGTTCTTTTTATATATATTTATTGTAAATACATTTTTATTTTTATTAGTACATGTTTCCAATACCTAGTGGTTAATTCATAGTGGGGAATTGGTAATGCACATAGCACACCTTAATTATTTTTACTTTTCATTGTATTTTTATTTTTTAAAATTTGTGTCAAGGTGTAGCTAAGTCTCTACATTACCCAGGCTGCACCTGAATTAATGATCCCCTGCCACAGTCTCCAGAGTGCTGGGATGATGGGTGTGCATCACTACTCGTGGCTCTAAAAAGTTCTTTATCCCACTTCAAGCTGGTCAGAATTATTTTTGACACAGCTAATTTTCTTACTGCTAAAGAGCAGTAAAAGCAATAACACAATTTACTTGCACTTAGTGAATTCAATTTCTTCTGTTACCTATGGAGTAGATGAAGAAACCTAGGCTCAGAGTAACTTGTTAGTAAATGACAGAACCAGAGATTAGAACCCATAGTCGTGCTGCTATAGGATTTGGCTGCTGAAATAGAAAGCTACATAAAACATCTTAAAACAGGAGTTTATTCCTCTTGCCTGTGGGTCTGGGGCAAAGCAGATGGTCTTGGGTGTTTATGCAGTTGTCAGAGCTTGGATTCCTTCTGCGCTGATGCTCTGCAGCAGCCTGCACTGTCCTCAGGACAACTGCCCTGGGTGAGCACCCTGCCCACACTCAGCAAGAGGGACGGGCGTGTAAGGCAGCCCCTTCCCTCTAGGGGTGCGGACTCTGAACCTCTCCAAGTTGCAACTGCTCCCCTCCTATTGGCAGAACTAGGTCACATGGCTAAGGAGCTGGCAAGGGATTAGGGAAGGTAGTCATTCTGGGTAGTTGTGTGTCCCATTATAATTTTTTTTTTTGGTCTTTTTTTGTCGTTTCCTAAGGAAGAAAGGAAGAATGAGTATTGGCAGAGTTATAATATCTTCCTCAACTCCTTTATGAGACAACTGGATTTGTTTATTTGTGTGTGTGCTGGTCTTCTCTATGGATTTTTTTTATGGAGACCACTATGAAGCAGCTCAGAGCAGGATTTAATATTAATTAGCATTTCATGTTTATGTGTGAGGTTGCCTAGACCCTTTGTCTAGAGATGGGCAGTGGACTTATAGTAAGTGCATCTCTATGAGTCACTGGTCCCTGCTGAGGACTGTTATTTGCCTGTGAAGCTGTGATGCCTCAGAGGACGAAATAAGGTCACAGCTGAGGACTTTTGGCTCCAACTCTAATTGACTAAAAGGAGTCTATAGCTGCAGGCATCTCACTCCTGTGGTGAAGGCCTTCGTGGAGATAACATAGTTCTCCTAAATTAACATGTTTTATCTGGAAAAGTCCTTAGAGGGATTCCCAAATCCTGCACAGATTCCTGCATTTTCTTCAGTATCCCCCTCCTTTGTTTGAAAACCAGATAAATACAAGCAGCCCAGGGAAGTTCTTCGTCTTAACCTAGAGAATCTAGAATTCTATGGGAGGGTTGGACCCTCCTGGAGCCCTAAAATCATTTCAATTGTCTCATTTATTTAAGCCTTCCCGTACATTCATTTGGTAGATTGGGGGCCTGATCAGCTCGCTATAACTAAGGGATATTATTAACACCGTAAGTTTTAGGAACGGGAATGAGAATGGAGGAGAGCACCCGCTAGGCGAATGCTTTGCCTCCAAGGAAAATCCTCACCCAGAATTAAGGCCCTTAAGTGTTAGGGTATCGATGAGCTTTGTTTTGTTAGAAGATATCAGTATTAGGGAAAACTTTTCAATAAGTTGAACTTCTCAACCATAGAAAAAGAAGTGAGCTATTTTCAACTAGGTTATCCAGGTAGTTAACTGGTTGGCAAACACTCTGTGCACTGTGCGACTGTTCTAAACTTGGATACTGTCTATCATACAAGTGTTGGACAATCCTGTATTTCTTTCAATTTTGAAATTCTATAGTTTGATTAAAATTGCTGGGTGGCTATGCCATATATGTTGTCCCCACAAGCAGCTATATGTATGAAACTATGAACAAATTTCTGTGATTCTGTACCATGCAGAATGTTATCTATATAGTTGTTATATTTGAGCTTTCTAAAGTTATATAGCACAGTACCATACTATATTTTCCTGAAAACAAGATTAGATTTTGTATTAAGTTTTGCTCCAAAAGATGCAATAGATCGAGGCCAGCCTGGGCTATAAAGTGAGCTCAAGGACAGCCTGAACTGCATAGTGAGACTCTGTCTCAAAAAGATTAAAAAAAAAAAGACAAAAAAAGATGCAATAGGACTTTTTTTTGGGAGGGGGGATGTTTTTGAAGCAGGATCTTGCCTCAGCACCCCAAGTGCTGAGATTATAGGTGTACACCACCACACCTGGCTAGGATTTATTTTTAAAGAATGTCTTATTTTTTCATTTGCAACAATCTACATTTGTTTATTTACTCATGTACAAAAACCTACAGCTACTCAAATACAGTCATGTCATCTTCTGGAAAATTGTCGTAACTCAAAATCCCAAATTCCACCCTGAATTTCTTGCAGCTCCATTTCCTGTAGCACCATTGGCCCCAATCTCTCATGTCCAGCGATACAGTGCTCCTTAAACAAGCACTTCGTGTCCATGTAACCTACTTGTAATACAATCTTGCATTAATAATATCCCTTACTTAATGGGGGCTGATCAGATCTGAAATCTCCTGAAGGAGTGTATGGTGAAGGCTAAATAAGAAGAGGCAAATGGAATGATTTCAGGGCTCCAGGAGGATCAGAGCCCTCTGACAGAATTCAAGATTCTCTCAGGGTTAAGACCAAGACCTTCTCTGGGTGGCCCATATATATTTGGTTATCAGAAGAAGGAAATGGAGTACTCAAGAAGGGCAGAGTTACTGAAGGATTTCTCCAAGTAAGATATTAAATTAATCTTCAATAAGGATTAAGTTAATCCACTCAGGAGTGAGATGCCTGAGGCTACAGTCTTTATCTAGTTGAGACTAGGTCCAGGTGTTCTTGGCTGTGATCTTGTCTTATCCTTTGAGGGTTTCCAGCTTCATCCAACATTACAGGTTTTGGTAGGGATTAGTGACTCACAGAGGTTCACTTACTATGAGTCTGTCGTCTATTTCCAGACAAGGAGCCTAGTCCTTGGACAGATTCACAAGTGAACATGAAAAGCCAAGTGATTAATTTAAATCCTGCTCAGGGCTGCTTTGTAGTGGTCTCCATTAATGCAACATTATAACACACAACTCATGGAATTATGAAGATTCACATTAGACATTAGGCAAAACCACATCTATCATTATCAAGTGTGAATGTTATTTGTGTCTTGTGTCTGTATTCTGGTCATTCAGCAATAAGCTTAAATTCATCTGTTTATATAAGTGTTTATCATTCACAGGTGCCTAATTAAAATTTAAATTATCACTTACTTTCAATATTGATATTAATACTATTATTTATTTATATTTAATTATACATTATTTTATAACTCGATATATTCATGGCGTGTTGCAACAGATGTACTAAAGGTATTTATCTGGCTGAGGATCTTAACTGGGGCTTAGTTTTGGGGTAGGCCTTATATTACAACCATCCCAAAAAGCATGCTAGGGCTTATTTTCTGAATAGGTCTTATTTTGGGGGAAGTGTGGTATTGAGCTTACTATCACCTCCATTTGACCTTTAATCATATTAATTTCCACATATCTAAGCATTTATCACTGTTCTTTCATGCTCCCCACAGGAAATTGTGACTGGCCAGGAGTGGTGTACGTGTCTGCAATTGTAGCACTCAAGAGGCTGAAATGGAAGGATTGCCATGAATTTGAGGCCAGTTTGGGCTATATAAACAAGATCTTGTCTCAAAAAAGAAAAAAAGAAAGAAAAAATAATTTGACTTATCCCAACTGTTACCCAGATTGTACGGATTTGGGCCCTTCAGCAGGTTCTTCCAGGTTCACCCTTCCTCACCTGCCTCCTGCCATCCCCATGGGTCAGTCTGTCATCATCTGGTGTTGAGAGTACCACCGTGGCCTCCTGAGGACCCTTCAGCCCTTAGCCTGAATCCTCACCACCTTCCTTCCCACTCCTGTGATGCTCATGCTTGCCTGTGAGTATTGCTTTTGTTCCACCTGCCTGAACCCTCTCCTTTCCGCTTACTTTCATCACAGAAGGCTGGACTCGAACCTCGCTGCTTCAGGCCCATCCTGTACCGCTTCAGTGCACTTTTATTGCTGACCACCTTCAGTGCACGGTCACCACCACTGACTTCACCTTCTAATTGGTCTTTCTCACCATGACTAGTGAGATAAGGCACAGATATGCCTTCACCATACAGATAGTCATACTCATATGTACCTCTACAGAGACCTATGGTTTTCTCTGCATTTGTAAAACTCTTGTAAGGGGAATAAAAAAGAATTAGGGTGTGTTCAGCACATGTACTCACTCCCTCAGAGGAATGCAAGCATCATGTACTCCAAACATGTACAAAAACCAGAACAAAACAAAACTCCGGACTCCCCAGATATTTTCAAATTATCAAATTTGTAAAAAGTAGAATTATTTTTGCTTATTGGCCTTTTCCAGACTTAACATTTCTACCCAGAGCCAAGTGTAATCTTTGTGTATTCTTACACCATAAGCAAATAGTCCTTTTGATGCTCAATAAAAGTATCTGGGAGCCAGATGTGGTGGCATATACCTGTATTCCCACCGCACTGGGAAGCTGAGGCACGAGGATCACGAGTTTGAGCCCAGCCTGGGCAATGCAGAGATTTAGTGAGACGTTGTCTCAAAACAAAAAATAAATATAACAAAAGGGTTGGAGATGTAGCCCAGTATAGGGAACCTGGGTTCAACCCCCAGTACTTCTCCCCTCATGTTTTGAATACTAAGGGCTGTTTCTACACAGTTCCGATGGCTTCCTGATCATTGCAGAGCATGAACTGAGTAGAGCAAGGTGTAGGAGAATTGTATGGGTAACCGTTTGAGTTTAAGGCTGGCCTGGGGTGCCGGCTCGCTCAGCTCGGGTTATACTAGCCCTGCCGTCTTGCTGACATCACAGTAACTAGCTCTATCATTTGTTCACCTCACACCAACTAGCTGTGGAAGCTTCTCAGTCCCACTCGCTCTGTGCCCTTGCTTGATCATGTTGATTGGTTCCATGGTGTTAAGCAAATTTCTTAATCTGTTTTCTCAGCTATAAAACAGGGACAGACTTCTTATCACCATGGTTAAATGAGATAATGTAAGAAAGTGATTAGCATACTGTGGAAAATTAAGAAAAGAATATTGTGATTGCTGAACAGCTAACTAGCTCACTTAATAAGTATCTCCTGAACACTGCTGTCAGGAGGTTTAATTGAATTTAAGCCTCAGCCACAAGAAAATTGCTGTATGTCATAGGTCTCTGGGATCTCACTACATGCTAAATCCGTGACTGCCAGGGGTGTAGTAAGCTTTTCAATCTCCTAGTTTCTGGTGTCAGACTTTCGCAGAGGCTGGTATACGATTTATTGGTTCACTGAGGGAGATGGTCAGGTAGATAGAATTAGAGCGGACAGATAGACAGACTGGTTACAGCCATTTGGAAACAACTGGATCCCGTCCGTGAGAAGGCAGCAGAGGGCATTCTGGAAGGGTTTTATGAATGAAAGCAGAAATGGAGGCAAGCCAAAGGTAGCAGCTGGCCTGTTCTCTTGGACCACGCAACATGAAAACATCTTTTATGGAATAGGTTTTGAGTTTGTCTGGCACAGTGCAATAATGATAAATGTTCTCCAGTGACATTCTCCGCCCCATTCCTGCCTGCCTTTCTCCCCAGAGGGAGTAGCACTGTGCCACCAGGAAAAGAATGGTCCCCCTGCCCCTCCAGAGCTGCTGGCTTAGACGGGCAGGACACGGGGCTGCACACAGAATAAAGGTACGTGCAAAGCCGGAGTCCAACGAGGGTTACCGGAAACCAGACTCCTTTCGGCCTAGAACTACAGGCCGACATAGGAGCCGGACTTCTGGTCACAGCGACGTGCGTGTGGGCACACAGGGCACAGCTGAGACACCTGACCAAATGGTCCTCCTGGGAATGTCCAGGCTGTAGCGCAGTGCAGATGGGGGGTGGGGCAGAGAGGCCAGGCCAGGCCAGGGAAGCTGCCCAGCATCAGGGCCAGGTGAGTTTATTTGTGGTTTTTATTTAGAAATGTTTTAAAACCACCAGCACAGAGTTGGGGAATTTGTTTTGAGTTATCATTTTTCGCTGAGAGCCCTCCCAGGGTTCCTTGAGAATCACTTTGTGTTTTAAAGGCCAAACAGCTCATTTCCGGTTTCCCACTTTTTCCCTGGCTAATATATCCCTGCAGGATTTCCCTCACCCTCTGCCGTGTTTCCTCCTCTCCGGCCCTGTCGGGCTCACATCCGGGCCAAGTTGGGGCCAGCAGAGAGGGGCTGGGGCTTCTCGGGCTCCCTCTGCGTGGCAGTGTTGGGTGGGGTGCACACCGAGTCCCTCTGTACTGTGGGGCTCTTGAAGTGAAAAAAAATGCCTCCTTTCTCTTGAGGTCCCTTTTGTAATACTACTTTCCTCTGGCTGGTTGGATTAGTGAAAATCTCATCAGATTCTCTTTCAAAAAATTTTCTCTTGTGATATTATGAAAAGAGAGGATACGCTACTTCTTGAAGTTGCTTCCCGCCCTTAAGAGCTAGGAGATAGAGAAAATAATCTCATCCCATTTGCTTTTATTCTGAAAACTTAATTTCACTTGCAAGCCAAAGTCAGTGAGATGGTAAGTTTTGAAGCAAACACACACACACACACACACACACACACACACACACACACACACGTATATATATTTTTGTGGTTGTTCACAAAAAACGTATATTAAAAAAAGTAAGAGTTTCCCATTACCCTCACTGTTCTAATGTTGTGTCTCTTGGGTGTGAGAATGGGTAGGCTTAGAGAGTTTGCAAAAAACAGATTCTGAAAACCAACTCAAACTAAAGCATCCAGGATGAAGTATTGGACCAAAGCAGTAGGGGGCAGTGTGACACAGTCGAACAGAGGTCTGCAGTCTAATAAAACATCAGAAACAAGGCTCTCCCAAACAACAAAGGCAAAAACTGAGCTAGGAGCTGTAAATCTTGCAGGCTAAATTCCTGTGCAAGAGACAGTCATGGTTGTATCATAATTAAACATGCTACTAAAACATAAATCCCTTACTGATAACTTCCTCAGTGGCTTCATTTCCCATAGAGTGAGCCAGAGGCTGGTCGCCCATTAGCATTAATTGGAAAGATTTTTGGTATTTTCAGCCCAGATTTGCCTTTGGTGTATAGAAACAACAAAAGAAAAGTAAACCATTCTTGTCATTGCCATCCGGTGTTCCCCAACCGTCTTTGTGACGAGGGGGCAGTGCTGGTGCCTGGGTATAGGATTCAGTAGTTGCCTCTTGTCTATTCTAGATGTGGGAAGCATGGGTGGGGAAGGAAGAAGGTCTCTAGCATTCAGGCTGGTTTCACCGGGCTGCTGTAAGTGCACCCCAAGCTGAGTGACGACAAGCAATGGAGATTTATTTCCTAGTTTAGAATGCTAGAATCCGATATCAAGGCACTGGCAGGGCTACGCACCCTCTACAGCTTGTAGGACGAAAGCATCTTTGGGTCTTCCAGATTCTGGTGATGGGCAAACATCCTTGGTGTCCTTTGGCTTGTGGCAGTGGGATTCCAATCTCTTCCTCCACTTTCCCATGGTATCCTCACGGTGTCTTCTGTCTTCATGTGAGTGTCTTCTTATAAGGACCATAGCTCTATTCAGTTAGGGGACCACCCTACTGCACTGTGACTGCATCTCATTACATTGGCAAGGACTTCATTTCCAAATAAGGTCACATTGTGTGGTACAGAAATTAGGATTTTAATATTTTTTTTTGGAGGGGGACACTTTAACCCCTGTCAGGCCATAGATATTTCTGAGTCATTTATTCTGTCTGTTGTAGGGCCTGTTAATTTATGCTCCTCTAAAAATTCCAGTCTTATGGCCCTGAATCAAGGCCAGCAGTTTTCTGTAGCTGTTGGTTTCAAGCAGGAGCCTAAAGTGGTATCTTTCTATGGTCTGTTGGCCATTTCAGAACTTTAGAAATGTAATGGTCAATTCAATAGAAAGTAACAAATAACTAAATAAATTTTATGAGAGAACATCAAGATGGCGACTGGGTAGGCAACAGAGAGAACTTCCTGGAGGAATGCCACTCAGACAAAGGACAGAAGGGAAAGAGGTGGGTATCCTGAACTCAGGAAGGATCTGAAATGGGAATTGAAGCCCTCGGAAAGACTGAGCAAAACCTCTGCTGGAGGAAAGGATCAGAGATCCTCCATGGTGCAGTCGGAGGGAGAGGAGAAGGAGGAAGTCACCGCTCCAAGCACACCCATGGCCCGCGCCCTCGTTCCGGCATTTGCAGCTTCAGCTTTGGAGGCCCACGCTCATGGAAGCCTCCCAACTCGGCCAGAGGAGAGTGGAGTTCTGAGAGCTGGTCCAGGGCTGGAGAGAGGAGGGCACAGCCAGGAAAGGAGGCAATGGCGGTCAGTAGCAGTTGTCAGACCCAGTGTGAGAATGAGAGATTGTGACAGCCACTGGGGCAGAGTCCCCACCCTGCGGCAACCTTCCTAATCAGCGCCTGGAGAGAATCAATGCAACTAGTACACAGCGCACCACGCCTGGCTCTCCGCCTGCCTCGAGATGGTGGCCCCCTGCCTCTGAGCTGGGTGAGCAGCTACCGGCAGAGAGCAGTGGGGAACCTCAGCGGTGAGCCGCAGTGGCTCCCAGGGATCCTACTGAGGAGCAGACGGGGGCTCCAGCGCCACAACAGGAGGGAGATGCAGATGGAGGTGGATCGCGTGGCTCCACACCTTTCTCACTCCAACATCAGGCAGGAAGCACGAACTGGGTTGCCAGAGCTCAGCTTCCACCCTGAACTCTCCCTGGGAGCACCTTGAGTCTCAGCAGCTTGAGCAAGCACCACCTGTTCCTGGCAACAATGGGACGAATCCACAGTCTTCAGGACTCACCCCAAACTATTAATGTGAGCACCAAGAGGGTCCCCTTACAGCTTGCACATATGAACCTTGCATGACCCCATGGCTGCTCCACTGTGGGCCCCGTGGCTGCTCTGCAGTGGGCCCCACAGCTGCTCCACAATGGGCCCTGGTGGCTGCTCCACTGTGGGCCCCACGGCTGCTCCGCTGAGGGCCCCGCGGCTGCTCTGCAGTGGGGCCCACGGCTGCTCTGCTGTGGGCCCCGCAGCTGCTCTGCTGAGGGCCCCGCTGAGGGCACCTCATGGACTGGACCTGCCCCCACCCATAGCATGGCGATGGGGTGGAGCTGGGCTGTCCACTGTGAGCATATGTGCTTTTCCACCTCCAACCATGGCTGTTTGTATACACCCATGTATGTTATAGTATAGTCTGAGGCAGCTATATGTCTTCCCAAGGCGAGAGTCCAGGGGTATAGATAAACCCAGGAGTACAGTTATTATCACAGGGAAGATGACTGATTGAGTGGTAGGGCAATGGAGATGAGGGAGGAGAAAAACTGAGTGATCAAATGGGCCATCATCTGTGTAACTGAGTAACAAAGGTGAAGGTAACATTATGTAGGACAGCATCCAGAGCTAATTCCCTTCTGTGTTCTCTATAATTCTGTATTTCCTCAATTGTTTTTGTATTAACAGAAGTGAAGATAACTTTATATTATATAGCATCCAGTGCAAATTCTTTACATCTTCTCTATAATTTGATATTTCCTTTAATGTTTTTGTATTAACTAATATGAAGATAACATTATATAATACAACATCCAGTGGTAATTCCCTACTATATTCTGTATAATTTTGTATTTTCTGTATTGTTTATGGCTTATTCTGGTTCATATGTCTCCATTCTTTTGTCTTTAAAATAAAATTAAAATCTGTCAAAAAAAAATAAAAATTCCAGTCTTTGCTTGGACTTTTTTTTTTTTTTGAGACTGGGTCTCACTATGTAGTCCAGGCCAGTGAGTGTGTGGCAATCTTCCTGCCTCAGCCTCAGCAGAGCTGGCATTACAGGTGTACACCATCATGCCTAGCTTACACAGACTGATTCTTATCAAGGAACAGAAAAGGTATGAACACTTGCCTAGTTTCTGCCAAGTTCCAGGCACTGTGCACAAGTGATCTGCAATCCATCAGTTCTCACCACCGCCCTTCTCAGTCCCTGGCCATTGGGCTGTGTGGAGCGTTTCTATCTCCTACACAACTTGGCTTTCTGCTTTTAGACTTGCCCTGTGTGGGCTGGTTGTCTATTGCTACGTGACGAACGATCCCACACGTAGGGGCTTTTGACACTAAGCATTTTCCCTCTTCTAGGCACGGAGGTGTGGCTTGCGGGGTCCCCTGACTCAGAGTCTCTGACAGGGCTGTCATCAAGGTATTTGCTGGGGTGCTCTGCTTCCTAGCATGCCCCTGCAGGCCCTCACTGGCAGTTGGCCAAAAGGCCAGTCCTTGTCATGTGGGCCTCTCTACTGCACTCCCAATACGGCCCTTTGGCTTTTCCCAGAGTTGAGGCTCACAGAGATAGCAACGGAGAGAGTGGAAGCCAGGCTTTTGTAACCTAACCTTGCAAGTGACATACTGTCACCTTGGTACTGTTCTATCTGGCAGAAGCCCACACTCAAGGGAGGGGATTCCGCAAGGGTAGGGGAGGAGGCAGGTGGCCTGTCTTATCTGCATAGAGACTGTTTGCTGCTAGAATGATCCTGATGAAATGCAAATTGATCACAGTGTGCTCCCGCTCAAGCTCAAAAACCTCCCGTGTCTTCTCAGCACTCTTGGAGTCTGCGATCCCACCCAGGCCTACCTGCTTGGCCGTGTTTTCCTCATCTTTCTTCTCCTGTGACTTCCCTTCCTCTACCACTTTGCTCCATCCACACCACTTTCCCCTTGGCACAGCAGGCTCGTTCCGTCTGGGGCTTGCCCTCCTGGCCCCCTTGGTCCAGAATGCTTCCCGGCTTAAGTGCCTGACTTCCTTCCTCCCTCATTTCCTTTAGAATTCTGCTTAAATGAGAACACATTTCTCGCTCTCTCTCTCTCTCTCTCTCTCTCTCTTTGTTGTTGTTGATTTTTTGAGACAGTGTTTTGCTATGAAGTTTAGGCTGGCTTTTAACTCACTTTGTATCCCAGGCTGGCCTTAAACTCATAGCGGTCCTCCTGCCTCAGCCTCCTGAGCACTGGGATTACAAGCCTGCGCACTATGCCTGCAGCACGTCTTCTCTTTTTCTTGCTGTTTTTCATTTCACTTGTCCCTTCCATACATCTACTTGTCCATTATCTGCTTCCTCCACTTTTATGGAGTCACTATTAGTAAAAGGCAAAAGATTTATAGGCTCTGCAGAGAAACTAGTGTGTTATAATCGCTATTAGACTGGAACCTTGTTTTGTCCACTGTTGCACCTGCAGTCTAAAACAGAGCCTAACACACAATAGGGGCTCACTGAGTGACTGAATGTCTCATCTAAACTCAAGCCAGTTTTGCAAGTTGTAGGCCTAGCAAAAGATCTGTCACCTACTCAGAAGAGAGCTAGAGATCAAACCCAGCAGGTGAGATTCTTTCCAAGATGCAAGAATACTGAATATTTTGCTCACTTATTATCATTGTTGCAATATGGTAATAACTCCCATTGATCTTCTTCACTTACTTTGGCAAGAGCGTATTCTCAGCCCTTTGTACATGTCATTTCTCTAAGGTAGTTTTTATTTTACTCATTTTATACATTGGTGCATTTATTGTTGTTGAGTTTTAGGGGTCTTTTATATATTTTGGATACAACACCTTTGTCAGTATGTGTTTTACAAATAATTATGGAAGTGTAAAATTAAATGCTATGTAGGTAAATATTTGATAAATAATTTTTGAAAATAATGAAACTAAGCATAATTGATAAATCTGTGCTATAACATCTTGGTCACTGCAACATTATATAGTGAATATAGGAATTGGACTTGATCATTTGTGTTTAAAATATAATAAAAATTTGAAGACATAACTTTCTGAAGAAAACAATTACAGTAAGTACGAGAAACATAGGTTGTTATAACCTCACTGTACATAACTTTCTTAAGAGTCAGTAATTAAAATATTAAGAGCACAATGAAGGACAAAGGCATTCACAAAAGATCTATGGGAGGCTAACAAACATTTAAACATATTTAGTTTCACTGACAAAAGCAACCACACTTAGCGCATACTGTGCCATTTCACTCTCCCTTTTGGACAGCTCTCAGAACGAGGATAGTCTTTACTGGTGAGGCAGGTCAGGAAGTAGTCCGATCCTGCACAGTGGTG
The DNA here is from genome assembly GCA_004027595.1 of Dinomys branickii. Lineage (NCBI taxonomy): Eukaryota > Metazoa > Chordata > Mammalia > Rodentia > Dinomyidae > Dinomys > Dinomys branickii. Next base: position 2,945 of record PVLD010022882.1, on the reverse strand, counting down.
GAGCTATCAAGCGGTAAGCCTCTCTGGAAAATAGATAGATAGTATATATTAACATGCTATAGAAATGATCCCTGGAAATACAGTCTTGATAATATGTTTTAAGCACCTTGCATTAAAAAAAAAGGGACAAACAAAAAATCCTTTGACCTAGTCTTAGAGAAATCATTGAAAAAATAAATAAAAATTTATTTACAGTAATACTAACTGTATCCTTCTTTATAACAAAATACCAGGAACAACAGTAAGTTATGATGTAGATACAAAACAGAATATTTTGCAGTTCTTAAAAATGATGTTTATCACCAAAGAAGCACCTGGGGGCTTTTGGGGTGATGAAATGTTGCTATAACACATTGGTTTTGGTGGTGACTACTCAGTTCTATGCAGTGGCTGAGGCTCCTCACACTATGCACCTCAGCATGGTGAGATTTACTACACAAAATGTACTTCGATAAGTATAGCAAAAAAGGTCAGGAATAGCCCTCATCACCCAACACAATGATGTTTGCCAAAATGTTTTATATTAGTGCAGAAAGTTAGGAAAATGAGTCAGGGTAGAAATACTACTACATATTAATGATTATTGCCTCAGGGTGTTTGGATCAGAAATGGTTATTTTTTTATCTGACTTTCTATGTTCTTACTAATGAATACAGCACACTTTTATATAAGGAACATGAACTATATAAAAATGTTATAAAAATTAAAAATGTGGTATGCTTTTAAGAGATGTGAAAATGTACAGAAAAACCTGGGGGTAAGAGTACTAAAGTGTTAAGAATGATATTTAATTTGGTTATTTTTTCTTGTTCCGTTCTGCTTTTCAGATTCAGAACATCTAGAAGAATTTGTCGACACTAAGCATCAACTACATTTATAATCATTTAAAAACAGAAAAACTGTGTATACTTAATACATAAATCATTCACTTTTCTAGTGGGCCAGTTCTTTTGAAACCCAAGAGACATGACTGTGGGAGATGGCAGACGTGGACATGGCAGGTGGTGACACTGGGTGGGCAGTATGTCCTTTGGTTACTTGGGTGGAGCATTTCATGAGACCATTTCCTCCGAGGCCACCAGTCACTGGCTTTCAGCATCATGTCCGTCATCAGAGAGAAGTGGGTACCATCCTCCAGAGGCTTCCACTGGGCTTGGCCTGAACTCCAGCGTTCACACAGCAGGGCCACATGCTTTCTGTTGGCAGCATTTCTCTTCTATGAACTGGAAGCCCAAGTCATGGGCACTGACTGAGAACTCTTAATATCTATGTAGCAAGATGCGATTTTCTTATCTCTTCCCTTTTCTCTCCACTTCTTCTGGGAGGGAGAAGGTGTTTGGTGAGACAGAGGAAAGGAGAATATAGATATTTTCTTGAAATGCTGAGAAAAGGTAAAGCTATGAGTTGAGGAAGAGGCCACTCCCTATTGCAGCTAGAAGTAACCAGTTCCCCTTAGCAATGAGGGACGTCTTTCTACAGCCCCCTAAATCCAAGACACCCTGACTGAAAGAAAAGTAGTTCTTGGAAAAGAACTGTTGTATAGCTTGTTTGGGTCACTAAGCTAGTTCTGGATATTTGTTCCACATAAAGATGCGTAAAAGAATATTTTCATTTTCAGCTTCTGTAGTTTTCAGCTTCTAAGAAGGTTGGGGAGCTGAGATACTGCTGTGCGTACATGCTTCCTTTTCCCCAGAGATTTTAGTAAACAACAGAGTCTTACTTAAAATTAAGCATCTGTGGCCTTTCTTTATACAATATAGTATTTTCCAAGTTGTGGCATTTGTCCTTTGGGGTGACGAAGGTGGGATGGTTTCCCCACATGGTACATGGATGACTACTTCTTATCTTAATGCTGATGTGTTTGCTTTAATAGCCATTAGAAAAATGTAACTAGCATAAAGAACCCACGATTGTATGGGTATTACTGTTTGTGAGGCAGTCTCGTTTCTTTTTTATTTATTTATTTATTTATTTATTTAAAAATAAAAGTACAAAAATATATTAACAAACAGACACCAATTAGCATAAAAAATAGTACAATCACAACTAATGTAAAGACAAGGTGACATGGTCTCAACAGTGGTTATTGCTTTATCCATTGATATCTTCGAAGTGTAAATATATGAACCCATATACAGACATGCAAAATTAGTCAGACAATTAATCCTCTCAACAACAGAAAAAACACAAAAACCAAAAATCCAAAGACAAAAAACAAAACAGGCAAACAACAACAACAACAACAACAACAAAACCACCAATAGTTGCTGCTTTGCATATTAATATCTTCGAAATGTGTGTTCAGGATAACACATACAGACATACAAGATTGATCAAATAACCCGTCATCAATTATTCCTTAGCATTAAGTGATATAATACAATAGTAGAACCATGTTAGCCCTCCTGCATATATGTATATTCATATTTACATACATACATTTTTGTCTCTTTCTTTTCTCCTTTCCCTCATCCCATCTGTTCTTTGTTTTTGAACAGATTTCCTTCATATTTCTTAGTTATATTCCCACGCTCGGGTTCTTACACCAGTGATACAATGCGTTGCCTGCACATGTATCGCTGATTTATTTCACTTATGAGTATGGACTCCAGTTTTGACCACTTGCCTACAAAGTCCCCAAAACTGTCTTTCTTTATAGCTGAATACTATTCCATTATATAAAAATGCCACAATTTTTTAATCCAGTCTTCTATGGATGGACACTTGGGTTGCTTCCACATTTTAACTATTACAAATTGTGCTGCTATAAACATGGGTGCACATATATCAGAGTGATATGATGTTTTCAGATCTTCTGGGAAAATACCCAGAAGAGGAATAGCTGGTTTGAATGGAACCTCTAGACCTAGTTTGCTGAGAAATCTCCAAACGGCTCTCCACAGTGGTTGCACCAGTCTGCATTCCCACCAGCAGTGTAATAGAGT
>PVLD010022881.1:0-28469 GCA_004027595.1 Dinomys branickii | reverse complement strand
CCTGAGACTTCATCATAGATTCATCAGCATTTCGTTGCAGACTCAACAACCCTTAATACGAACTTGCACAGACACTGCGGTGAGCTCCAGGCCCCAGGCCTGGGCTCTTCAATCTCCAGTGTACAGACACACTCTGCACACTTCCTCATCTACCCCTATAGCCATCCATTATAAGCCAAATAGATAATCTGTTATACATTTATATATCTTGTGTTAATGTATATATCTTGTGTTAAATCTGTTTCTCTAATAAACCTTTCCTTTCTTCATTTTGAGTGTTAGATATTTTGTCTCAGCAACAAAAATAAAATAACCAAGACAGATGGATATATTACATATGCCATTTGTAAACATATCAATCAGAGGATACTAACATTTAACATCTGGTGTGTTTCCTCACAGAGGTCTGCTGAGTAGAAACACACACATACACAGACTCTCTTAAACTGGGATAACAGCATAGACACCATTTTGAAATTTCCTTCTAATTACGTTATAAGCACAACCTTGAGTCACTGCATCATCTTCAGACTTGAGCAGAATGTGATGAGTGAGGCACCTGGCACCATACTTACTCTCCCTAGTCCTACATCTGTTCTTAATAAACCTATAATACAAGTGTACAGGATGGGGCCCATGGATTAGCAGCATCAAAATTACCTGTGAATTTGATAGATATTCAGAATCTTGGGCTCCACCACAGATTTAATGAACCAAAATTCACATTTTAACAAGATATCCAGATGACTCATATATAATGTTCAAAAAATAGTATCCTAGTTATTTAACCATTTCTGCTATTACTGAGCTTCTGTGTTGTTTTCAATTATTTTGCTTTCTAAGCTGTTAACAATGTACAGAACTTCCCTGCAAAAAAATCTTTGTGTTCTTGTGTAATTATTTCATTTGGGGGAAGCACAAAAATGGGAACCCTAAATCACTATACTATCTTTTAAACTTGTTATGCTCTGAGAAACTAGGCCTTTTAGAATTATAAATGGTAGAATTCAAGGATAGATACAGCTAACTAAAATTACTTGCAACTTCAAGTTGTGCACATGTCTCGTTTTTGCATTTCTAAGAGAAGAAAAGGGAATGGAGTGCCTTGGTTCCTAATGAAACTTTCAAAACATGGTCACTACTCCTCAAATCGCTTCTGACATCAGAGCACAGATGAGCTAAATTTCTCATGTCTAGCAAACTCTGACTAAAGGCTATTTTAAGTAGAATGTCCTTTTGTTGTAGGACTCCACGAACCTTCATTTAATAACTAAAATTTATGAGGGAATCTGTATATGCATTATTTATTTCAGACCAAAAATAAATATTTTTTAAATGAGCAAAAGGGAAATGCCTTAAAGTAAATTTCTCAGATGAAGATGTAACCAATCTGACTGGAAATCAACCTTGATAGCAGTATTTCTTTTTCTCAACTACTGGAAGATGTCACCTAGAGGTTCTGTGTATGTTAATGCAGAAAACTTACCAGTACAAATATAAGAGGAAGAATTTGAAGACAACTCTGAGAAGAAATGGGATTCCAAAAACAGATAAAATTGAGTCAGACTTGGGAAGAACCAGGATATACTAGGCCCTAGGGTGAATCCTGGTATTGATGAAAAAAACAGATGAGTTCTCCATCACTGGCTGTGTCCAAATGGTGGCTGATTGTGCCGCTGCAGGGGTGCTGTGAAGGACAAACATGCTGAGCGGACGGTGAGAGTTCACTTATAAGCTCTTCCCAAGTGTGACATTATATCCATTTTTGGCATCTTTTTCAGAAGCTGTTCTCACCTCCTGAGTAGCTGAGTACATGCTTATGCCAGGATGCCTGGCTAGAACTGTCTCGTGAAGCAGTTTAGTCTGTTTCTACACAGAGATAACTGTTGCCAAGTTATTCATTGCACTGCTCATTAAACTGTGGGTAGAAGCCTCTCCTTGTTACCTTTTTCTTTTGGTTCTAGCTATGCCATTCTCTATCTCTAAATCTTCACCCCTTCTTATACTTATATAAATTATAAAACTTGGCAATTATAAAAATTATAAAATTATAAAAATTATAAAAAATTGTAAAACTTGGAATTATAAAACTTGGCATGTTAAAGCCACACAATTTCTAATGAGACCTCTACTAATACATGTACTAGAGAGCCCTAAATGTATACTCCTCTTCTAAGTTTACCTCCACTGCTACCAGGCCAGAAGAGGCTGAACTCGTTGGAGCATGGGTATGAGGGAAGAAAGGGGAAAGGGACTGAAATTAGCTCATTACAAACAGACTTGAAGTACTCAAAGAACAGCAAGAAGGCAAGTGAGGTTTACAGCAGAGTAAGCAAGGCAGAGAGCCGCAGAAGTGAGACTTAAGGTCTTATATTGATCATAATAGCTTTTTGAAAAGGGGACTGGCAGGAACTGTTTAACTTGCCTACTCCATGTTATAGTTTGTGTCTAGATGTCCACTCTAAGCCTCATGCGGTCATAGTTGGGGCTTTTTCAGAGGGGACTGAATCTTGAGTACCTGATGCTGGGACTTAAGGTGTGTGCTAAGTAAATCAGTCCACTGGCTTGGCACTTCTTAATCCCAGCAGTGTAGATACAACATAAGGAACAGAAAGAGGCAGGTCTTCTCCCTTTGCTTGCTAGCTTTTGCTGTTTTCTGCCTGCCACGAACTGTTCTTTCTCTGTGATGCCCCTCTGTGAAGCCACCCTGCCTTAGAGCCAGTCAGTTATGGAATGAAACCTCTACAAACTGAGCTAAATAAACCTTTCTCCCTTTAACTTTGGGTGTCATGTATTTTGTCTCTGCAACAAGAAAAATAATTAAGACACTCTATTTCTGACTCTTGACCAAGGGACAGAGTCTGGAGAGCTGAATTTCACCTGTCAGATGCATGATTACCACATCCCTGGTTTGTGGCAGGTGTCTGAGCTTCTGAATCCAAGTTCCCATGCCAATTAAGAACTTCTAGTTGCCTAATAACTGACCAAAAGGCAAGCTGTGAGCATGTTCCCAAGAGCTGCCAAAGGCTTTTGGCACATGATCAATGAAGCACACAATGAGCGAGTGTTTGGCAATTACTCAGGTGACAGAGAACAACTGGCATGTTAGGAGGCTGTACACTGAGCCTGACCAAGGCTGGAACAAGGAATAGAAAACTTCATCCAAGCTGGGCACCCTAGGAGAATTCTGCTCTAGGTTTCTAAGTGTAATCAGTTATTCTTACTCAGAAAAGTTGAAAGTAATCTTAAGTTTACCATGCCTCTGTGAACATGTGTCAGAATTTCCTGGAAGCTGCTAACAATATAAACTGTGGATACCACACACAGAGGGCTCTTCATTTGTCTGCCCAGTAGTCTCATCTGTTACTCCCCCAGCCTAACCTGCAAAGGAAATTTCAGTCTATCCTGTAGATGTAGTGAGAATTACATAAGATAATAGAAGAGCCTTGTATATAAGAAGTACACAACACATTAACTTCTCTCATTCACACTATGATGACCACAAAATGACAGGCAACAGAATGGTAAGCATATCCCTAAAACACTTTTTCATCATATAACCTAGTTTAATCATACCCACCCCTTGATTACCCTCCTTCACATGGCTTCCCCTTCATTCCTTTCTTCTTCTCTATTAATAGTATCCCATCTATTTTCATGTCCTCTTTAAAACAACACTTCTAATGTTCTCCTAACATATCATAATACAAATTTTATTTGGTTTGTTTGTTTTGTGTGAACTATTGTATGATCAATGGAATTTAAACTTGGCATGTAAAAATATTCTCCTTTCTTCTAAACTGCCCTACCATGGTTAAAACTATCATTTTATACAACTAAGAACCAGAGTTAGAAATTCTATTAGCATAGAGTTGATAACACCAATTTTAAAGATTAATAAGCAAAACAGGAATCTCTCAGTCTGACATTTATTCTGCAAGTCATTCAGGACTGGACCTGTTATTTTCAATGTTCACTTTTCTTTATGAAACTTTAACTAAAATCATTAAAGTCAGCAACAGACACAGGAAACCATTCATAAGACCAAGAGGCTATTTTACTTTTATTAATGAAAAGTTACATAATAGTTTTAAGAAACTAGAGTTCTCTTACTCTCAGTCTTTTAGTATTTATAGAAATGTAGAACAGTTATCATGCCAGAGTTCATTTTTGAAACAGAATTTCTATTATCTGATAGCAATCAATTCTGTATTATTTTAGCTCAATTACTCAAAGGCTTTGTAAGAGTTATGTTCATCTTTACTCATACTCATTAATAATAGGTCAACTGTGTCTAGTACTTGACCTAGAAGCTCAAGTTGATGTGACTGAACAAAACCACACTAACAAGGTCTCAATTCCACACCACTGAGTTACATTGGCCTTTTTGTCTCTAAACAGTATGCTATGAAAAGAGGGGGAAAAAAAAAAAAACACCTGACACTGGAATCCATTTAAAGGGCCTGCATGCATTAACAGGGAGTGCTAAACAATAAAGAACACACAAGTACATTAAAGGAATTTAATAGAAAGCCTGTAACAACCACAAGGAGATGTTCACAGACATCAAGACAATAATCCTATGAATTGAAAAGTGAAACCCATTGACAATGTGTTTCCCTGCATGTCTATTTCACGGAGTCTGAATTTTTAGGGGAATAAATAATTTATATTTTATTCAAATCATTACACAGAAAAGCTACTTCTAAACTATAATTCTCTAACAAACTTTGACATTTTGTTTTAAATCAATGTACTTTAAAATAATTTTAATTTTAGAAAATTATATAGTTTCTACATATACTTCACTCCATTTTCCCTATAATTAACATATTATATAATCATAATACATTTGTCAAAGTGAAAATATTAAAATTTATATATTATTATGAACTAAATTATATACTTTACCTGTTTTTCTGTTAATTTTTTTTCAGTTTTTAGGTACAACCAGGGTACTACATTGTATTCAACAATTTTTTCTGAAATGCTGTAAGTCTGGTATACACCACAGTTGTATGTCTTATTAATAATACCTTTATTGTAGTTATTTAAAGAAAGAAACCTAAAATTCCTGGAAAATACAGTGTTGGGTATCAGAAAAAAGTTACATGAAAATTCATGTAAACATGATGCTTCTATTAATGTTTTATTTCAAACAAAAAGAAGTAAATAACTGAACATATGCCCCACCACCTATTTTGCCAAGAATGATATCAAATTACTTAATTTATCATAAGTATCATTTTAAAAATGCTTGTTACTTACCTATTTCCCAAAGTTCTTGTAGTCATAAGATATACAGCAACTCTAACTAATTCTGTAAAAGAATAGAAAGTATTTTAATCATAGCACCAGATAATCTACTTTTATCATATATATATATATAAAATCTGATTTCATCTTAAATTACTATATGATATTTGCATTCATATCACAAAAGAACTAATTTAAGGGAACATAATTGCATAGTTATTACTATGATTATCTTTTAAAGTGAAAGCATGTTATATTTAAGTCTTAAGATGATTAACAGAATGTTTTCAAAATAAAGAAATGCTACAATGAATAAAACTGGTAAGAAGTATGCTTTACATTTTTCTCTGTGTGCATAATGCTGTGGAAATTACTAAACTGTCACAAACAAGTGAGTCATTTTGAGGGCATAGCCTTTTTGATGGGAAAACAGTGATCAAGAGTTTGATAGTAGAAGATGTTTGAAAGAATGTATCTGCTGAAGTGACCATGTGTGTCCCCAGAGATGGGTTCAATTCATGCCACTGCTCCAGTGCCCTACCCAATTCTCCCTTTGTTCTAGACTTTTTCTTTCCCAATAGGTTTCTACGGCAGCATTTAAAAAACCTGGGGCTTACGTGTAATTCAATCTCTGACTCTGCCCTGATCTCACAGACCCATGTGCGGGTTGCACAGTGAAGCCAGATGTCCTGAGTAGTAAAACCTGAAGGACACTTCGGTGTTGCCTACCTCTATACGCACTATACTCTACACCTCACACTCACACAGTACCCAGCCCACCTACAGACAAAGGAAGCAGAAGAAATACCCACCACTATAACGTGCTCAAAGACACAATTTAATGAAGCAGACAGAGAAGGTATTTTGTTCACTATGGTACTGAGGACTGACTTCTGGGCCTTAATACTGAGCTATATGCCCAACCCTTCTCAAGTCACTAAGTTGCTCAGGTGGGGCTCCAACTTGTAATCCTCTTGGTTTAGTCTCCCAGAGGACAGAAGATGTTTTACACATTATCCTCTAAAACAGAATTTTTATCTAGATCAAGTGACTTTAAGAAAACATAGTTCCGATTTAAAACTGTCATTATATTTAGATACTCAAAGTGGTAACTTATTTTGATTGTTCCGCCAGCAAAAGAAATTCAGCCCAAACTAGTTCTCTATCACTGTCAAGAGATGTGTCAAATAGAAAAATCAGTTAATTCCAATAATAACGTGATTGTTGCAACTAATGCATGAAACCAAATAAATTCTTTGGAAGTTCATTCTCTACAACATGAAATGCCTGATGTTTCCATAATTGCTACTTAAATTCAGTTTAAGCATTCAACAGCACAGATAAAATTACACTCAGTTCTCATTATTCAAAATTAGTTAAGTTCTATAAAGTCACCACAAACACTATATTAGTGAATACCCAACAATTGCTCCTACAGGGTGAGTTCCTAGGGGCCTCTGGTCACATTTTCATCAACTGATAAAAAGTATCCTATTTTATCTATACTTCTGTTTAAAATATGTTTTAGGTTTTTTATCCCCTATTTTTTTCTACTTTTTTCTATTTTTTCTTATTTTTATTTTTTACTAGTTTTTAATTTTCTTTTTCTATTTTTTTAAGTCCAATTGATATAGGACCTCCAAATGATCTAACAAATATATTATAACTCGCAACCTGCTAGATGTCTAATAAACCAAGTTCATGTTCCCCAAAAACGAAGAATGAGTTCTAAGGAACAACGGATATTAAGAGTAGGAAATTTTATTGAGGGAAAGGCATTCCTGCCTGAGAGAGACAGGAGGGACCCAGAAAGTGGGTTGCACTACAACATGTTATTTAATATATATTGTTAATTCACAAGCATTGAGCTCCCAGTGAACAGTACTATAAACTCAAGTCTAAATAAAGCTTACCTATATATTTTCTCTGAAAGGCACATCACAACCGGCCTACACTTAGAACACCATACATTCTATATCTGAAAATCGTTTTGAACAGCAGAGTCCCCAACAAGAAGCACAACAATGCAAAACTCATGGCACTAAACAGACCACAAGAAGGATACTTCTTTATAGTATGAGAACTGAAAGGAGGCTAAACATGGATTCTTCTGGGAACATGTGTTGAACAATGCACATTTTTTCACTACTCTGTGTTATTTATAGTCACTCATTCAACTGACTGACCACAGAGGCTCCCTGCATAATAATTTGGAGGTTCACATTTAAAGAAACTATTGATATAGCTGATTGACATCTATCATTTTGTCTTTTACTTTCTATAGGCCTCATGTCTTTTTAAGGTTCTTTTCTTCCTTTATTGCTTTCTTTACTGTTACATATGCACACATTAGAGAAAAATAGTTGAAAAAATAAATAATTCAAAAATCATCAGAGACATCAATGGCCCCTTTTAATATTAGAAAAGCAAGAGTGAAAACCTAAGAGACAGAAGATTTGAACATTATAAACCAACCAGACCTACATTTATGTAACATTCCACCCAACAATAACACAATAAACATTCTTCTTAAGTGCACACAAAACATTCTCTAAAACAGATCATGTGCTAAGCCACAAACAACCCTCAATAATTTAAAGGGATTAAAATCATTCAAGGAATGTTTTCTAAAAACAACGGAATGGAACTGGAAATCAGTAACAGAAGGAAAATTCACCAAAAGGGAAAAAACAAAACAACATATTGTTAACTAGCTGCATTGGTCCACTTTTCGTCACTGTGACCAAAATACATGAGGAGCTTAAAGGAAGAAACAGCCTAAAGGAAGCAAGATTTATTTTGGCTCCATTTCAGAGGTTTCAGTCCACAGTGAGCTGGCTCCATGGATGGCAGGCTTGTGGGGCAAGGCAGAGAAATCACGGCAGAAGGGCAGGGCAGAGGAAAGCTGTGCACCTCGCTGCAACCAGAAAGCTGACAGAGGGTAGGAGCCTGCAAAGTGACAGCATTCAGTCATGCCCCCAGGGACATACTTCCTCCAGGGGGCCCACCTCCAGACAGCCCCTTTAGCTACGCACTCATTAATGGGTCAGTCTATTAATGAGGTTATACCTTCACAATCAAATCACGTCTCTAGGCATCTCATAACCCAATCAATCTGAAAAGATTAACCATCACAATAAGCAATGGATTAAAGAACTCATAACAGAAATGACAGAAGGCCTTTAAATCCAATGAAAAATGAAAACTTTTAAAACACAACATACTCAAACTTATAAGATGGAGCTAAAAGCAGTAGAGCTTACAGGGAAATTTATAGCTATAATAAATGCCTATATTAAAAAAGATTTCTCAAATTAATATTCTCATCTACCTAAAAAGGACAAAACCTAGAAAAGCAAGAGTAAACTAGTCCTAAGCTGGCAAAAGAAGAAAATACTAAAGAGCAAAGAACAAAGACATGAAATACAGAATAGAAAGATGAGAAAAATAAACAACAACAAAAAAAGGCAAAGAATTAGGCAATCAGGTGGCCACTGGTGATATCAGAAAGGGAGGCTTACTACTGGGAAGAACAAAACTGAGTTTGAAATAAACCAGCAAGAAGAGACTGGAAATAAAGGCAGGAAGAAATGATTATCAGAATAAGGTCCTTTAAGAAGTCAAAGAGATTAAGATCCCAGGCAAAAAACTAGCCTTGAAAAGTTATCAAAATAACAGTACCCTAATTTTGCTCACTCTGTGAGGAGGGGAGGGCCATGAATCTTGATTAATCTAAGCCAAACTTAGGACTTCTAAACTTCTAGGCCCTTAGAAATAGTATGAGATGCAGCTGTGGCTAGCGGATATCAGATTTTCCAGAATTCTTCTAAAAAAGTTATCCTCACTTTTTGTGTTTTTTTGAGACAGAGTTTCACTATGCAGTTCAGGCTGGCCTTGAACTCATCTGATAGCCCAGGCTGCACTTGAACTCACAGAGATCCTCAGCCTTCCAAGTGCTGGGAGTACGGATGTGTGCCACCATACCCAGGATCTTCACTCAACACATAAGAGAGTCAACCTCTTCTCTTAAAATCTCGAGTTCTTTGATACTAAGATGAAATTCTTAGAGCTAAAGCTACCATCTTGAGAAAAGAAAGGGAAAAGTCTGAAGACAAAAGAAAACAGGGCTGCAGAATGGAAAGACAGAAAGAACCAGGCTCTGATGACCAGCAGTTAGCTGCAACATGAATCATCTATAAAATCAGATCCTTTTGGTCATATGAGATAATAAAATGTACAGTACTTACTACTGAAGTCATTTTTAGTTGGGGGCTTTCGTTATTTGCCAGATGAAAGCATTCTAACAGACACAGAAAGAAGCATAATTTCTCTGAGACGGCTTTGGATAAAACTAACTTTGCATGTTGTACACATGGAAATTTGGGTTTCAGCCTAAAGTTTCATTTACTAAACAAAATGAAGCCTGTATAAAATTTATTTTACAAAGGAACTGGCCCTAAGAGCTCATTCCTGCTTTTAAAACTTGAGTATTTCTAAGGCTGACAATAGCTAATGGTAATCTATGGTGATGATGAGCTCATAATCATTAAAGTATTTTAAAAGCCAGGCATTTTATCCTTTTATTGCTTAATTTCTATATTCCACTTGACTTCAATAGTGAAACTACACCATCTTTTATTTTCTAGTTTTAACAACTTTCATGTCAGTTTAATTTTTCATACTTTCATGGTACATAATACATAACACAATATAATTTATAGGAGAATCCTTTACTTTTAAAAACAAACACTTTGAAAATCAAACGATCTATAAAAATATTTCTGTATTTCCATAGATTTTCTAAATCTGGTCAAAGAAACAAAAATTTCAACCACATTTTTGGAATGATACCTTTGACTATTATCAGAGAATGGAAAAATCAACACTGTAGCCACGTATTTAAAAACACTGGAAAAAGGCACAATTACAGCACATACAACAAAAAAACACTGGAATTGTCTGCCTGTATAAGCAGTCCCCAAATGGTGAAAATTGAAGGTTTAAATTACAAGACAGCTTGAAGGCCAAAACATTTTTCCTATAGAAACAATGCATTACAAGTCATTCCATTATTAGGCCAGTCCACTAAAGCTTTGTAAAACCATATGCAGAGGACTATTTTTCAAACCATCGCAGGGCAGGATCCTGGGTTTCCTTTGGGGACAGTCACTGTCTCCCTCCGATGAGTCGAGGACCCTGCTCACCTCTCCAAGCTCAACTTCCATCAGTCCCTACCCATGCGCTCCATGTGTCAGCACCACTGGACTCAGCCTGCCAGGCCTTTCCATCACCCCCAGGGCACTGCCGTCAGACCCTCCTGTTCCTCTTTTTGTAGTTCACTCCGCTTAGCCTTCTGATCTCAGCCTAAAAGTTACCTCCTCTGGAAGGCCATCCTGTGCCTCCACACTGAGTGCCCTCATAACAACTACACTTCCCAATCACAGCATTTATCATGATGTATTTTAATAATTTTGTCAATCTTCCCTGTAAGCTCCACTGTATCAAGGATTTACTTTATTTGCTATTATTTTACCCAGATTTTTAGACAAGTGTCTGGCAATTTTAAAGACCCTTAAAAATACATTTGCCTTTATGAACATATATATTAAAAGATATGTCAATGAGTTTTCAGTCTAATCTATGGAATATCTAATGGTCTTACCAAGGAAGAAACAAGTTTTCCAAAGACTTCTCAACTCCATGTTTAGAGATTTTTAATCTCCAGAAATACAGCTTATTCATAAGAAGGAGGCTAATTTCTTCCTCACTGATGCTTTATAGTCACTTAAGTGAAGTATTAAAATTCTAGCAAATAGGAATTAGTATATGTTCTAATATTACCGGTATCTTTTTCTTCCAGATAATGCCACGTATTCTCCTTGGTTTTACCGTAAGCAATGATATACTCATTACCAAATTTGTATCTCTAGGCCTGGTTTTTTTTCTCTTGAGCTTAGTAGCCAGATTTCTACCTGTCAACAATTTCATACCTTAATGCCCCATAAGAACTTCACCCCATCTCAACCTTTTCCTCTTATGTTCCCCACTTCAGAGAACTACATTAACAGCTAGGCTTCACACCCAAGTTACCTCACCCCTGCTACTTAAACAGTGGCGCAAGACCAACAGTAAAGCACCCGTGGAGCCTGTGAAAACTGCAGAATCTCATGTCCCTCCTCAGCCAGTGCATATGCAAATTAAAGTTTGGGGGGAAAACTGGTCTGTGATTCCTTTTCCTCCCTACTCCTAAATATCTATTGTGACACCAGGTCTAGGCAGGCAAATATAGAGGAACACTGCAATAGCTTTCTTAAGTGATCTCATTCCTCTAGTCCACTGGTTCTTGCCCAGAATTTCAGAAAAAACTGACATGCAGCTATTAGGGAGGCCATATGATTAGCTGGCTAGAACTTGAGTAGTATAAAACTTCTTATCTATGTTTCAATTTAAAATCTGGGGATGCTCACATAATTGTTATGTGCACACAAAAAACAGAAACAAAAAACTTGAGAAGCACTCTTCTCACCTTGTTACGAACATTTTCCATACAGACATTTATTTTCCTTCCAAGACATACACTTGATCATGTATCCCTCTCTAAAATCTTTTAGTGGTTTTTGAACACACCAGTTACTTCTAGCTTCTATTTTCCTGTTCTGATTTTCCTTTTCTTCCCTCCCTCCTTTTGGCAAAAACAGTGTCCATCTTGTAAAGTCCTGCTGACAGGCCATCTCATTGGAGTCTCTTCTCACTAGCCTCCTTCTGTAAATAACTGCTCCCCACCCCACCCCCAAGCACCTTGTCCATCAATGACCACAGATGGTACCATCATGCTCTATGAAGAGCCCGTGAACATCTACTGTCCCTGACAGACAAGCCTTCCTTAAGGAAACTGCATCTCAATCACTGGCAGATGGTCAATACACAAAAACTGTTAAATAAATTAACCAGCATTTACACTTGACATCATTAAAAGCTGTAAAGCTTATCCCTGATAATGTGAACACATTTGTAACCAAAAGTAAGTACTACATACCCAGAGAGAACTTCATTTTGAAAACAAAAAAATGAAATTGGCTCTGATGCTACATGAAGCCAGCCACAGTGAAAGTTCCAATATACTTCAGGGTCCAATTCCCTTTCACATAAATGCAGCTGTCCTTAGAGCCCATATTCTGTGGAGACCCACAGGTCAGACGTCTTTGATAGCAGAAAGGAAGAGACAAGTACACCAGCTGACTTCATGTGTATTTTATCATAAAGATTATAATAAATAAAAATTTATCATCATCAACTCAATTTTTAAGAATTCATTGTCCGCATATTACTTTTCATGTGCAGTTGAAATCCTATCATTTTATATTTCGTTCCAGAACATGTTACTCCAACAACTCAACATACTATATAATTCATTAAAACACTCAGTTCAATAATTTAAACATTTATCAGACAACTACTGAGTTCCAGGCCCTGAGGCAGGACCTGACCTTACCAGCCCTTGAGGCCTACCCAGGCAGACATAGGGCCTGACTCATGTGTATCTAGGGCAGCAGAGCAGTGCTGAGGGCAAACCCTGGGCTGCTCATTGGTAGGGCTGAGTCAGGAGAGATGGTCTCAGATACTTCTTTTTTTTCTTTTGCAGCACTGAGCACAGGCCTTTGAACTGAGCTACATTTCTAGGCTTATTTATGTTTTATGTTGAGACAAGGTCTCACTAAGTTGCTTAGGCTGGGCTTGAACTTGCAATCCACCTGCCTGAGCCTCCTGGAGTCCTGGGATTAGAGGTATGTGCCACCATATCCTGCTGTTCTCAAGGGATGAAAACTGTCAAGGAGTCAGGAAGAAGGAGAGAAAGAGGACATGGTGTGAGCATCTGAAATCACAGAGGATGTTCCGGGTAAAGGCAGTGGGCAGGAATAACTATTGCACAAGCAACAAGAATGAATAAGACGCCTTTCCTTAACACTGCTCCAGAATTGGGAGCTGTTTTAATTATCAGTGCAAGAGCTAACTCGAGGTTGACTTAAAATGCATTTTTTATTACCCTGTAAACACATCTGCCCCCATTTTTGTTACTACTTGTACTACTTATTATCTGCTAAAGTACTCTGTCACTCATAAACTAAATCTTGATACATTTCCCTCGCTAGGTTTGAGAAAACACTTCAAGGATTTCAGGTATTAATACTTTGTCACACTTCATACAAGCATTTCCTCCAGTCTGTTGTATTATTTTTTCATCATGAATATGCCTTAAATGTTATACACTCAACACTGTCTCTCTTTTCCATGGTAACTTTTCCAGTGCTCTAATACAGAGTTTGTAACCCTTCAGAAATCTGATAAATATTATATTCTATTTTCTACTATTTAAAATACGGTTTAAGTATTATTTAGCTCTTGACACCAGACAGACCTGACAAGGACCTGATGTGCATTAGTATTTTTCTACTAGCACTGACTTCCCTCTTATCCTACTCCAGTATCCTCTGCTAAAATACATAGCTAAGGGAATTCCCTTTCATCCAAACCCCACATTCACTTTAATTGAAATCCTCTACATAACAAGGCTAGGACAAGAGCAGCTGAAATGTGTCCTTTGTGTTATCTTAGAGATGACACTGAGATACCTGGAGTGTAGAGACTAAGAATTACTATTTTAAGGTCTACATGGACAGAAAGCACAGGATACATCAGCAATAAAAATTAGTATTTAATGTTAATTTGAGTTTAATGCTAGATATCTTCTAAATCCCCAAAACTAAAAGTAAATAGTTCAAGTTATTTTTTAAGGGTTTGACATGCCAGACAATTTTGGAATTTGAGAAGGGTTTAGCTTAAGTTCAGTAGTCTGGTGCTAAGCATGTCTGACTGCCATGAAGAGGGTATTTTAGAGGTCACAGATTGTTAGTCTGTAAGAAACCAGGGATCTTAAGGGTCTTGCAATGTGCTGGACAATCTTATACCACAAAACTCGCTCTCACCACAAATGCCTATCATCAGCAGTACACTTCAACAAGGCCCTTAGTCTAAAATGACCTGCTTCCATTATTTAATAAAGTCTGTTTACTTCTCTTTGTTCTACCCACCCTTCCAAAGGTATGTATTTTACAGAAGGGAGAACAGCCACAGAGAGAGGTAGATGTGTTTGTAGTAAATGTTCTCCTTACCTCTCCTGTTGGTCCCTCACTGTACTCCTCTTTCCAGCCTGCATCCCTTCACCTAACAGCCTAGTAAAGTCCTGAGTCTCTTCTTGCTCTGATCCACAAAAACCTACCCCTGTTAAGTTCTCAGAAAATAGTTTAAAGATAAAGCTACTAAGCTATCATCTTTATGATGGTCTGATACACTCAAGATTATTTGTATTTGAGTATTAAAACAAAAGACACTACTTTTCACCATCTCTTCTGTTACCACCCTGGTCCACAATTTTTCACTGGGCTCTCCACAGTTGCTTTTTAACTCATCTTCTTGCTTCAACCTTCCAATTCAGTCAATTCTCAAAGTACCTCACCAAAGTAGTAGTTTCCTGGCTGGCAATTTGTAATTTCTTGGCCAGAAACTCTGTGAGGGCTCCCTAATTCACTCTAAGTTAATACCAAAGTAGCTCCAATGGTTGCAAAGTCCTACATGACATAAGAGGAAGAAAGATGGAGGAAGAGCATTTCAGAGGGAAAGAACAAGAATCCAACTATATCATGTTAAATTTATGGTGCCTATGAGATAGTCAACTGGTGATTTCAAAAAGACATGATACTAGATCCTCAGATAGGAGCTTTAGGCTAACGAGGTTCGTTCTTAGCTGGGGGTGACCCTCCCCCACCATTATTTGGAAACATTCTGATGTATACAACTGAGGCAGAGGCCCAAAATGCTGCTGAACATACTATAATGCACAAAACAGCCCCCACAGGAACAAAAAGGTTTTCTGTTCAAAATGTCAATAATGCCAAAGATAACAACTCTGGGCTAGAACAAACATGAAAGATTTATGAGAAGTGTTTAATCCTCTTGGTTTTAAAAGTAAAGCGATAAACAAGAGAACTAAACACTAAGAAACTCCTGTTTTAGAAGTCAGGCAGAGGTGGAAGAACACAGGACAGGAGGTCAACTATAATGAGAAAAGGAAAGCCAGAAGGGTAGTATGAGAAAAGCCAAGGTAGTATTTCCAAGAGAAAGCATAGTCAACTACATACAGACGTGCTAAGAAGTCAGTAAGTGGTGATGAGGGGGCATTTAAGAAGAATGGAGGAAGAATGGGCTCATCCAATCCTGAGTCTTAATCATTTGGAAGAGACCAAAGAGGTACAAAGGAAACAAGGGAATGTGTAGAATAGTTTGAACTGGGGCCTGCAGGCAAGGTAAAGGAAATTATAAAAGAGGGGACTAACACATAGAGAGAAGCAGTGTACAGGCAGGGTGTCATGAACTATGCTGAGATTTGGATATGGTTTGAATGTCCTCCAAAGCTCCCTGTATTGGAACTTAATCACACTGTCAAGTATTGAAAGGGTGGAAATAAGCTATGGTACTTGCAGGTGAGGGTCTTTAGAATGAGATTAAAACTAGACAAGGTCATTTGGGTACAGCCCTCATGACCACGTCCTGGCAGCTTCACAAGAAAGAGAATGACCAAAAGAGATACACACACACACACACACACACACATATGAGCATCCTTCTCTTGTAGTATGATCCTCTGCACTGCTTAAGTCTCTGCCAGCAAGCAGGTTATCACTAGATCAGGCCCTTACACCTTGCATCTCCCCAACTGTGAGCCAAAATAAACTTCTCAGGTAAATTGTTACAGTAACAAAAAAAAAGTAATACAAACTGGAAATCTTCATGAATCATAAACATACTCCTGCATCAATAAACATTCTTCACTACCACATTTTTAATTATTCCATACTAATATAACCCAGAAAGATGGTGAAGTGGTAAGCAGCAGACAAAGAGCCTCTCTTTGGTGTCCAGATGCTGGAATATAGCAACAGGAGGAAGAGAATGAGGGTAATGGGTCCCTGAGACTGAGGAAGGATCTGAAGCAAGAATTGAGCCCACAGGGAGAGTGAAGACAGACTTCAATGAAGAAGAGGTGGCAGGCGGAGCCTTCTCCCTGAGCCCACACTCACTTCATGGGAAGGGCAACTTGAACCTGCAGACACACAGTGACTACCAGTGACCTGAGAGGCCTCCATGGAGAAACACACCAATGCATAGAATGGACTGTGGGCTAGTGAGTTATTCCAGTTCACCTGTCCCCAGGAGAGGGCTGTTAGCCAGTAGCCATCTTGGAGAGGGGCCAACTGAGCTCAGAACTCAAGAATAGTATGGGCTGGCTCCATCTAGAAGCTCCCAGGGTCAGAGTGAGGTTGCCCAGTTCAAGTCAGCAGCAGGTCAGGGAGCTGCTTTCAAGCTAGCAAAGAGCCAAGTTCAAGGTGGCAGGAGGCGCACTGAGTTTTACAAGCTGATCAAATTGGGTCAAAGCCTCAAAGCCAGAAACTAGCCTAACCTTCCTTCAGTGGAACTGAAGGTATAGGCTTGCTGGGATTACCCACTACCCATGGTGAAGCTACCGCTAGGATTAATCACTTTAAATCTGCACTCTGCCCACGCTGTCTACCAGTGACAGCAGAGACATGCCTTGAAGTGGACATTTTTTTCTTACTTTTTCTCTTATTGTTTTTGCATTTATTTTGTTTTTCTTCATTGTTCTTGTTTTTATGAGTGTGAACATTGTTACTAGTTTACTTGTTACTATTTATAGCAACATGAGGAGAAGGAGGGAAATGGGTCCCTGAGACCCAGAAAGGACCTGAAGCAAGGATCTGAAGCAAGGATCTTTGTTACTAGTTTACCTGTTGTTTTTGTTTTGTTCTGTTCTTGTTTTTATTTCTTCCTTTTCTCTTCTTCTCCTGTCTTTACCACTTTCCCAAAGTTTGCATAATCTTGTCCTCCAGCCCTGCTTCTAATCTCTTTCTTTCTTCTATTTCTCTATTTTTTCCCCCAATCCCTTTTAAATTTTCTCCCCTGTGGATAAAACTTCCATATTGAGGGCTTATTTACTAAATACAATTTTCTGATTTGTTTTAGATTTTGTTACATAACCACCAATCTGGTTCATATGGTTAAATGTGCCAAATTAATAATTACCACAGTTTGTCATTTTCTAGGCTGTATTTGATGCTATTGTTATGGCTGACAATAAAGTATGGCTACTTTATCCAAGGGTGACATAATTATTCTAATCAATTGTTCTTCGTATAGGCCTGCACCAAAGAACCCAAGGCTGGGCCATGTGGGCAGTAACTTCTCAGCTCCAATAAATGGAAAAGGCAACATCTTGGGACATACTCAAAACCCAAAAGCCAGCAACACATGGAAGACATCTCTGAGAAGTAGTCATTTCTTAAGGCTCCAAATAGCCAAAAGGCTATGGTCCTAAGCAATTTACAAGCATCAACCCAGGAATTAAACTTTAAAAAAAAAAAAAAAAAGAAAGAAAATTTAAGAAGACATTTAAATAAGATGCAACCCCAGACTTCCAGCTCAGCAAAGGCAAACCCAGGAGAAATGAGGTGGAACAATTTGAAACCCACCCACCCAGACTCTCTAAAGTGCTAACAGTGGAAGTCACAAAGAAAATGAACAAGGTTCCAGGAAACAATCAGAAAAAATTTCTTAGGTAACTACAGAGATGGTGACCATAATGAAACACATGCTTAGTAACTCTAGAGAAATTACAAATAAAAAATGAGAGGAATTTGGGAAAATGATGGAAACCATGAATACCCAACATAGGAAAAAAATGGAGTCCATGAAACAGATTCACATATTCATGAGATTAAAATTTCTATTGAAAATATATGCAGCAGATGAGTCAATGTGAGAACAGAATATCAGATACAGAATACAGGATGGCAGTGAGCAGTCATGAAAAGAAGGTTTTTTTAAAAATAGTAAGGAACCACGAAAAATCAATTCAACAGCTGCTAGATGATGCGAAGAAGAATAACACGAGATAGATCAGAGTCCATAAAAAGACACAGGATAACTGCTTTCTTAAAGCACGCCTCACTAACTTAAGAAACTCCCACTATGCCCCAATTCTTTAGGGCTCCACCATCTCCCAATACTACCACCCTAGGGACCAAAGCTTTAAGTCACAAAACCCTTTGGGGGAACACAATTAAACATATCCACACCCTAGCAAATTGATAAAGAAACTCTGGCACATATACACACACAAGTGTGTGTGTGTGTGTGTGTGTGTGTGTGTGCGCGCGCGCGTGCGCGCGCACACGTGCACATACACAATGATTTATATTCCGTTTTAAAAGAGGAGGGGACTCTGTCATTTGCTACAACATGGAAGATTTTGTAGCAAACATGAGAGACATTATGCTAAGTAAAATAAGCCAGACACAGAAAGACAAGCACTACATAATCTTACTTAAGGTGGAATATTTAAAAAGAAAAGAAAGAAGTTGAATACATACAGAAAATAAAATAGTGATTACTAGGAACAGGGAAGAGAAAATGTGATCCAAGTCAAAAAACATAGTTTCAAATACATAGGATAAAGAAGCCTAGAGAAGTAATGTATAATATGAGGACTAATAATATTATATTCAAGATTTCTGCTAAAAGAGTATACTTTAAGTGCTCTTGCCACAAAGAAAGGGTAATTATGCAAGATGACTGATATACTAATTTGTCTGACTATGGTAACCATTTCATTAAATGTATTAAAACATCATGTTGCAGCCCTAAAGTATATTTAATAAAAATAAATTTTAAAATGAAGTATTTACTATTTGAACACTTCACCCTTGCATTTATTTTGCCAGACCAGGATTAAATGATATCCATGGAAAAAAATCATACTATTGTAAAATATAGGTATATGTGACAATGAACAGATCCAGGTTTAAGTATCACCTATTTCACTTACTAATGGTGTGACCCTGGATAACTTACTGAGCTGCTCTAAACCTAAATCTGTTTATCTAATTAACAAATTGTAGTTGTCAAAGTGCTTCCATCTCCTATTAAGGGATATTCACATTCTAATTTCTAGAATCTCTGACTATGCTGTTACATGGCAAAGGGAATTAAAGATGCAAATAGAATAAAAGTTGCTAGTCAACAGAGCTGAAAACAAAGGGAGTATCCCTAGGGAATCAACAAGGTGTGTCAAAGTAATCACAAGGGCTCTTAAAAGGGAAGGAGGGACAGAAAATTCAGAACCCATGTCTACAGCTATACCACCTGAATACACCCAATCTCCTCTGATCTCAGAAGCTAAGTAGGGTCAGGTCTGGTTAGTACTTGGAAGGGAGAAAACTCAGAACCCAGATGGCACTGCTGGCTACTGCTGGCTTTGAAGATGGAGGAGTCTACCAGCTATGTATGCTACCTCTAGAAGCTAGAAAAGATAAGCAAACTAATCTCCCTTAAGACCTTCAGAAAGAAAGGCAGCCCTGCTTACAATCAGTGAGACTTACTGTGGGCTTTTAACACAGTTCCAAAACTGTAAGATGATAAATGTGTGTTGGTTAAACCAGTTTGTTTTTTGTTTTATGGTAGCAACAGAAAACTAATATACATGTAAATACAAAATCTACTTCATAAGGTGCAGTGTAGGTGAATCAAGGTGATTATTTAAAGTACCTAAGAGTGCCTTTTACATGGAAAACATTTAAATAATTGCTATTAACATTTTTAGTCCTAACACTATTAATAGGACCAAAATAAACTAGACAACAGAAAGAACACTAACTCAGTTCTACAATTTACTAACTCTGTAACATAAGACATGTTGACATTTATAGAACTCAGTTCCCTCACACCACAAAACGAGTCTACGAAGTTCCTTCAAACTTTCTGAAGTTCCTTCCAGCTCTAAAATTTTGATTCTGCAGTTCCAGTGGCGCAATCAGTTAGTGCGCAGTACTTATAAAATTTTATGATTCTAAAACCTGTTCTTTATTGACATATTCTACTTATTGCTAATTAACTGATCCAGAAAATCAGTTAAATACAAATAGTAGCCCAAGCAGTATTCATTTTATATTTCAACATTTTCAATATTTTATATGCCTGAGTTATAACCCTATAAAGTTTTGAGTCATGGCATAGAAATCACAGGCTGCAAGCAAAGAAAAATTGCTAAGTTATCTTGCTACTATTTAAAGGCTTCACAGTCAAACTATATAATAATTGTATCTCCTCAAATAATGTATAGTCCCACATATTACCTCAATTATTCTTTAACAGTTTTATTGAGATAAAATTCACTTTTATAAATACATACACTTCACCATACAACTCACCCTTATAAAGTATACAATGTCATGGTATTCATATATTCATAAAGTCCTACAACCATCACCATAGTTTTAGAACACTTTTGAAGCTCCAAAAAGAAATTCCTTACCCATTACCAGTCACTCCCCATCTTCTCCAATTCTTTCAGCTCATTAATCGACTTTCTTTCCCTATAGATGGGCCTATCCTAGACATTTTATATAAATGGAAGCATATATGGCCTTTTGTATTTGGCTTTTTTATACTTAGCATAATGTTTTGAGATTCATTTATGTCACACTACATCACTACTCCCATCATTTTGAGCTAATATTTCATTGTATAGAAATAACACATTTTGCTTATCCTCAATGGACAGACATTTGGGTTGTCTGTACTATTTAGCTACTAAGAATATCAGTATAAATATTCAGGTGCAAGTTTTGTGTAGTTGTTTTTATGGGCAGATACTCAGAACTAGAATTTTCAAGTAATAGACGGTAACTCAAAAGTAAGTTTTAACTTTTTGAACAATTACCAAGCTGTTTTCCAATGTGGCTGCTCATTTTACATTCCTACCAGTAATGTATGAAGGTTCCATTTTGTCTACATTATTACCAACACTTTTTTTTTTAATAAAACAACTAGTGGAAGTCACATGCTATCTTTCATTGTTTTCATTTGCTTTTCCCCAAGACTAAAAATACTAAGTGTCTCTCCATGTGCTCATTAACTTTTATAAAAATTCTTTGGTGGTGCTTTGCCCATTTTTACTCAAGTACTTGTGTTTTTATTACTGAGTTGTCACAGCTCTTTATAAATGCTGGATGCAAGCCCATTATCAGGTAATATGATTTGCAAGCACTTTCTCCCATTCTGTCCCTCATGTATTCTTTGTGCAGCCACAGGCCCTAACTAGCTTCTGTACTGCTATCCCCATTTTGCACAGAGAATTAGAAGAATTGGCAGGTATACGATTACACAGACTTGACGACTGGCAGACACTAAAGAAAACTTACAGCTGTGCCTTTGTTTCTGATTTAAAGAAACCTAATAGTGGTAGCAACATTGTGACAGTACATTTAAGAAGGCTCCCTCCTTCAATCCTGAACATGTCATCTACCAGAAAATGTTATTTCCACATCTATATCAAAAAAGGGTCATTCATCCGCTCATTCACTGAAAAGACAATAGCTTAATATAGGTGATGTTATGCCACTCTTAGCTCAGGATACGTTAACAAACGTGACAGGCCACGACCAAACCCGTGCCCTCATTTGTGTTGCAGTTTCCCAGTGTTATCAAAACTCCTAGTGGTAAGGCTGGCCCTAAATCAATTCCCTAGTGGAAAACAGTCCTTACAAAGAAAATTTTAATCCTGGTATCTGAAGAGCCACCCTCAATTCAGAAAACATTACAAGAGTTACATGCAAGTGATAGCCTATCTCTTATAAATCTAAAGTACCAAACTTATTTTCTAAACTAGGACAACCTTATTTTATCACCTAGCTGTTATAATCCCCTTTTGTAATGTAGCAATGTTTACTTTAGCAGTATTTACCAAAATTAAATTTGACTAAAAGAAGAAAAAATATATTTTACCTTTAACCAGAGACTAAATCATGACTGAGTCCTAGTCAAATGAAAAATGTTTAATATCCCCAATAACATAAAAATGAAAATAAATAACTACAAATGTGAACTTAGAAAGGTATTTCTAACAATTTCCATCAAAATATTCCTAACAAAGAGCAGAAGGATCTAACAATCTGCTGAAGACTGAAGGCGAACCCAAGTGGCCTATGCAAACTTTAAATGTCTTAATGTTATACATTTTTTTTAAAAGTTTCATGTAAATATTACTTTGTAAACTGTAAGGTACTATTTAACATCTTAATTAGTGTTAATAAGACTTTGTTGAGGACAGATACCCATGGCCTATAATTAGAACTATGTTAATTTTTAGTACACTGATTTAGTAAATTAAGTAATAGCCATTGGAAAAAAACACTCAAAAAGAGGTGCCAGGCCTGCCTCACGGTTTTGAGCACCCACAGCACTCTACTCTGTACTGGAGGGGGACAGGGAACTGTCTGGCAAGCTGTGTGCCTACAGATTAAGAAGGTAGAGGCTGTGCTGGGAGAGCATGACCTGAGGTGAGGAGGGACGGCCTGGCAGCAAGAAAGGCAAAGTCACCTTCCATGCAGGCCTTTCCACACTGTGACCTGGAAGGAGCCCCAGAATTCACTTCAGGGATCACAGCACAACTACATGTGGCAGAACGCTCAACTTCCAACCCTCACTTTCCTCACTTTCTTCTGTTTTACACACTGAGCGTCCAAGCAAGTTTTCTGAAGGGTGAAAAATGGGTCTGAAAATGGGTCTCTGGACATCTGAGCCAGGAAGGCAAAATATACATCAGATCTGAAAGCCAAGGTGAGGACAAAATGGAAGAATGAATAATGAAGTGGGTGAGAAGCACAACCAAAACAGGAAAGGGAGTGGCACAAGCCCAGGGTCGGGGTCAGGCCTTACCCACAGAAAAGAATGCCTATTGTGGATTGGCTGTATCTGCTTAAAGGAGTAGCAACAGGATTCTTCACCCAGAAGCACTCCATGGCTACCTCAAACGCCGATGTGCTACTTGGGTGCCACATCTTTTAGCGTCCTAACCCTCAACCGCACTGCCAGTTAGTTCTCCGAAAGGCAGCCAGCATGAACCCTCAGAAGAATAAGGTTGATCAAGCCTTACAATTAAACCTAATTGTCACTCCTCTGATTCACATCCTTCCAGTAAATTTCCCACCACAGGAGTAAAACCCTAAATCCTTCCAGCGACCCTAACTATCACCAATACTATGCCTCCAACTGACTACTGCTCTTTTCCTCCCTCACACTCTCCAGTGCCCAGTCAACCTCTATCAAGGCTTTGCAGGAGTGACTGCTATTTCCTTACCCAAGAATCCTCTCCCCTAGACACCTGCACTTCTAGGTCCCTGACTATACTTAAGTATCCACTCAGACACTGCCTCTTCCAAGAGCCACTTTCACGATCTACTACTTAAAATAGTATCTATATCCCTTACTTCTCATTTTCCTTTTTAACATCTTTTTGCATCTAAAATTCTATATATAAAATGCTTGTTTGTACTCCTCCACTAGAATTAGGCTCTACAGGCACAGGAACTGTGTGGGTCAGTGCTTTGATATAGGCAGCCATGGCACCTAGAATAGTATCTGAAGGATAAACACTCAATAAATATTTATATTGAATGAACAAATGAACAAACTTGATGTTAAATCTGTGTAAGCTTCCAATTTTTTCCACTTCCCTCTCTGTTTCCTAATTCATCAGCCATGCTCCAAGCTTCACTTCTTATCCAATATAACCTAAGATCTGACACCCAGCTTTGCCTTCTTCCTGGCTTCAAATTCCCCCCTTCTGGTTGGCTTGTCCTTCTACTACATGCTGAAGGATCAACCTAAGCAGCTCCTTCACTCACTCACCTGGGCTGAAGATCACTGCTCTAACCAGCCCCAATCATGGGGCCGAGGGTCATTAGGACTGGGAACTGCAATTACAGTCTCCCACCTGCATAGGTCTCACTGCTGCTCATCTATGTTTCTCAGATCCCTAGTCATTTCCACCTCATTTCTCACAGAACCAATTCCAACCTTCTACCACTTTCCTCAAACTTCCTAACCCCCCTTCCTTCAACAGATGACATCACCCCACAGAAACAAAAGAGATCATGAGGTCAGTCCCCCTTAGTTTCATCTCTGACCAACAACCAACAACCAGACACATTCTCAACCTCTTCCTGGCAGTGAAGAGGAAGGGTGTCTCTCTTCCAGCTCAAAGTTAACCTTCAACCAGTATTCCGGAACTCAAGCCATCCACCTTCCAGGGATCTGATATCATCATTTATCTCCTTACTGCCTCTACACCTTCAGTTTTTCTTTTAACTTTCCTCCCACTACACATAAATGGTCAAGTCTCTCCTATCATAAAGCAAACAAATGAACAAAAAGAACTAATATACTGCCAGAGACTTTATGCCTCTTCCTACTTGTCCCTTTTCCCTCAGAGTTAAATGTTCTGAAAAGGAATCTTGAGCTGTTTTTCCTGCCCTCCCATTCACTACTTAACCTTCTGCAATCTGGATGCTTCCTACAAACACAAAACTGCTCTCCCGAAAGCATAGGAAACTCATTCTAAATTTACTAGACAGCATCAATTTAATTCCGACATCCTGAAACTTAAAATGCCTATTTCAGCTTCCATAATATTGTTTTTAGAGCTGAGGATACAGCTCAGTGGCACAGCGCCTGCCTGGTAAGCACAAGGTCCTGAGTTGGATTCCCAGCACCAAAAAAAAAAGGCACATGTTTCTTTTTGGTGTTCTTTCCACTTTTTGGCCCCTTCTTCCCAGTACAATTTGTTACTGACTTTGCTAGTGATCTGAGAAAAGCTTGTCTTTGATGTAGAATAGTCAAAAGCATGGGCTCTGTCTTATATTAGTTCAAGCCACCACAAAAGAAATTTCACTCAGTGGACTAAATGCAGAAATTTATCATCTCGCAGTTCTGGAGCTGGGAAGCTAAAATCAGGGTGCCAGCACGGTCAGTTTCTGCTGAGGGCCCTTTTCTGGTTTATAGACACTGCACCCTCACCTGGAAGAGGAAGAGCACTAATGCCAGCATGAGAGCACAACTGCTCTGACCACATCTAAACCAAATCATTTCCAAAAGGCCTCACCTTCAAATACTATCACATCACAGTTTAGGGCATCAACACACATCTTCTGAAGACATCGTAATAGCAGGATCTGCAGCTAGTGGGCCTGGCTAGAACTTGAGACTATGTGACTACGGAGAAAAAATTTATTCTTCCAGTATCTCACCTGCCTCATCTGTAAAACAGGAATGATAATAGTAGTTACATAAGGCTGTTGTAAGGACTGGAGTAAAATAATACTTATAAAACCCTTTGGACAATACCTGGCACACAGTAATCATTCAATAAATATTAGTTATCACTCATTACTTTTATTATTGATCTTGTCATAGGTGTTTTTACAATTATTGTTGTCATTATTGTTTCTGTCATTATATTATTCTAGATCCTAGAGTCCTAAAATAATTTAGCCTAAGAAATACTTTCTATAGAAGTAGAGGATCTGCTGAAAGGAAATTAGAAAGAATCCATGCTCTCAAAGGAAAGTAAGTCCCTTGGTTGAATTTAAGTTTGGCCTCTAAAAGAAACTCCCTTGTCTTGCTTTTGTCTGCTGAAGCCCTGGGCTTGCCACAGGAAGATTCTTTCTTTTCCATTACCCTCTCTGACCATATATAAAGTAGTCATGGAAGACTATGTGCTCCAAAGGGAAAGCAAAAATCTAATGCCCTACTTCCTGCTGGTGAAATTTGGAGGCCAAAGGTTACTGCAACACTTAAGTGCCAAACAACATCAAACAATTACAGGCTTTTGCAAGCTAAACTTGTGGCCTATTTGGCAACATAATCCTCTCGAAGACTGAACAGGTCTGTTTGTCTTCAGTCAGTGCAGCATTAAAGTAACCACAACTAAAGATTTAGTTTGGTCATAGATATTAAATTTGTCAACTTTCTTCTTTATTTGCTGGCACCTGTGTCAGATCCATCATGTCCTCTCTTGATTTAAAGTCAGCTACCTTGAAGTTATATGATTCACAGCAAGATTATTTCACCACACTCTACTGACATCAGGATGGACCAGTGGTGGCAAACCTATGGCATGCATGCCCCGGTGGGCTACTTGTACCACTGAAAGCTCTAGAAGGTTCCCCACCACTGGAATAGATCAACTGACTTGAAATGTTCCTTCATGCCTAATTTCAGGCTCACCCATTTGACTCGTTTTATCCAATAAAATATAAACAAAAGTAACAGATGCCACTTCTAAGAAACTAGTTCTGCTCTTTTTTTCCTCTGCCACAAAAATGGCAACCCCTACTCCAAAAGAAAGAAAAGGAAAAGAAATGCCAATGGTCCTAATCTTTCTTTAAATTTTGGTTTACTCTTAGAATCGACAGAGCATGTGAAACACAGCAACAGCCAACATACTATGAGTAAGAAATAAATTTTGTTGCTGTAGGAAATTGAGACTTTGTATTTGAAACTGAAGCTTTTATGTAGTTCAATTGACTAGTTCAGGTAAAAAAGCAAATCCTTAATTTAATTCCTGCTTGAACTAGCTTCCATTGCTGAGCCATAAAAATCTACCAGAAGGTTCCTGAGAATGACAATCTTACCTCTTAATATTTGACACAGAAGCAATTTTTTTTCCAATACTGCAATGCCTATTGCACTGAACTCTCAGTCTATTTAGTCCTTCAGCCATGGAAAAATAACCTCTACTAACTACATACTATTAACTAACTACATACTATTAATTATATACTCCCTTTGAACTCTAATTGTGAGCTGGCTAATTTAGCCCTTATGTAATGTCCTCTTTTAGTTCCTTGAAAAAGTAGCAAAGAATAGTCAACTCATATTAGCAATCTGATTCTTTCAAACCACTTCTCCAGGTACAGACTGTGTAGACAAATTAATTGCCTTACAAGTTATCAGAGATGACAGTTTCACCAAATATTTTGCTACTGTACAATAAGGGTCACTGGTTTTCTACCCTATAATATGGGTTCTACTGTATTTGCCCAAACACTTACGCAGTGCCATGCATACTATCAGCTGATTATTATGGACTACTACATCTGAAATGGAGTACCTGATTCTGGCACTGTACAGGGCAGTGATGGCAAATCTATGGCACATGTGCTGCAGTTAAGCTGTTTGCAACATTGAAAGTTCTAAAAGGTTCACCATTCCTGGTATAGAGTATGAGCTAAACTGCTTTACCAGAGACTGAAACACAAAAGCAGTATATTCTTAATCTTGAAACACTATGGTGATACAAGGTAGTTGATTTTCCTCCATACGGTCGTCCAGGAACCTAGCCTGGTGAGGGACAGATCTACTATGCTGTCACAAGATTTACAGCTCTAGTTCAAGACAGTTGTTACTATTCTAATTTGCTACATTCCAGTCAATGGGAAGAGGGGTAAGGTGGGTAAAGTCAGGACAAATACCTTATCTTTAAAAAGATAACCCTAGAGACTTCCGGGAAGATGGCGACCGGGTAGGCAGCAGAGAGAGAACCTCCCAGAGGATTACCACCCAAACAATGAAATATAGCAATATGAAGACAGAAATAAGGACTTCCGGGAAGAAGATGACCAGCCAAGGGAGCGAGTGTGGAGGGAAGAACGGCTTCAGCTCCTGAACCCGACAGAGAACGCGCTACTGGGACAAACTGCGCCAAACCGGGCAGCGCTCCGGGATCCCGCTCAGAACCCCACCCCCGCAGCCAGCACTGCGCGAACTGGAGCAACAGCGACCGGCTGGCGGGATTTCTGAGTCGGGGAAAATCTCCATCCAGGGAAAAACATCTGAACGGCACTCCTGTCTGCACAATCACAGGGTGAGTTAAGTGAGCGCTCTAACCGGTTTTTCCTGAATCGGGAAGAAGCTCAGCCCAGCGAGAGACATCAAAGCAGCTTTAAGGACTGCGGGATCTCCCGGGTGGGAAGACCTACTTAGGCGCCCCAACGGGTTTTGTGAGGGGGGAAGGAGCTCCACCCAGGGAGGAACACCTGAGTCACCTATCTGCAAGAATCCTGGGGTGGCGAGCTGTTTATTCGCCCCGCCCAGGTCTTGGGGTAGGGAGTAGAAGCGGAAATCTCAGCAGACAGCTTAAGGGACATTCTCCCAAAGAGAAGTAACCATTGGAGCAGCCTCTGCAGCAGACCTTTGCCTGCTGAACTGTCTGTGGAATTTATAGCTCCACATTTTGAATCTGA
>PVLD010022880.1:0-28467 GCA_004027595.1 Dinomys branickii | reverse complement strand
AGTGCAAATTCCCTACTATCTTATCTATAATTTGGTATTTCCTTTAATGTTTTTGTGTTAACTAATGTGAAGATAACTATGTAATACAACATCCAGTTCTAATTCCCTGCTATATTCTGTATAACTTTGTATTTTCTGTATTGTTTATGGCTTTTCTGGTTCATATGTCTCCATTCTTTTGTCTTTAAAATAAAATTTTTAAAAAAAGAAACTTGTGTGGCTTTGCTGACACAGCTTGCCAGCCTCAAGGGTCTGCTGTGGTGGCTAGGGTGGTATGGGAGAAAGTTAAGATTCCCTTCCAGCACCACATCAGGGGTTGTAACTTTCTCTCTGTATTTTACAGAGGTTATAATTCACTCTGGGATGAGCAATAGAACTACATGCATTAGGTCTATGTCCTTGAATGACTTCTCTCCTCCAAGATCTGAACAGAGTACAAAAGTGTTTAGGCTGCTGTTCAGACTTGCCAGAGAACAGAGCAGTGACTGGAACCAGTGGCCATAAAAGGAAAAGGGCTCATTTCCAAAGCCTTTACTCAAATGATTGCTTTACTCAAATTTCAAATTTTCCCTGAAAGACACAAAACTCGCCAAACACGTTTGGTTCAAACAGAGCTTGTTTTATCTTAATGACACGAAGCAGTAGAAAACTGGGGAGACCGTAGAGTCCAGTGTGATCAGAAGTTTTGTTTTAATGAGAGAGTGAAAAGTAGATTGAGAATAAGTTGTAGAGGTATCAAAAGTTTTTTTAAAAACTTTAACATATTCTTCGCTGTGATTATCATAATATGCCAATATTCAATATGCTTTTGGGAGGCCTTTTGAATTCTTAGGCCGCTGTGATTTGCTAGTGTAGAGAAAGTGGTAACTCACTTATGTGTAGTAACTTCTCAGGCAAAGCCTTGTCTTGGGACAGACTGCTTGTCATCTGCCTGGTTATTTCATTGAGATTCAATAATGGGAGCATCTTTTCTGTTATAAAAAGGCAATTGCATTTTTTAAAGGCTGGATAATTGTATATAGTTTAAATCAACCCTGAAGTAATACTGGAGCATGATCAGATACCAAGATTTAAAATGGCTATCTTGGCACACATTCAGCAGTTGATGACAAAAGCCCACCTCTTGGGATTTATAGTCTGACAGGTTTTCATTCAATTTAGAAACAAATTAAATGGAAAGACTTGAGCAGAAAAGTACAACTTCCAACAATATGTGGGGTTCAGACATTCACTATAAAATTTTTCAAGATCAGAATATATTTTGCATGCCAGCAAGAGGCCAAGTGTTGTGCTGTACAGTGTGAAGAGGAGCTAATGTGTACCTCAAGAAGCTTACAAATCAGACTAGCTTAAGGAATTGTCATGGTGTCTAATCTTTTTGGTATCATGGGACTGGATTTATTAGGAGTAGATTCAGCTGAATGTAGCAGAAAACCACAACTGACTCTGGCCTAAAGGAGTCATAGTTTATTTCTCCTTCTTGAAAACTGGGCCATTGATTATTAGGACGGCTCCAGTGACCATCCAGGATGTGGCCTGCTGTGGTTGTTAAAGGCATCATTGTGAAATTGATCCTATGTGTTAATATGGAAATTCTTGGAGAGTTTCTGCTGTGTGTTTATCCTGCATATTAATTTTAGGATAAACCTATTTAATACTACCTCTGACACAAATATGCATTTCCAGTCTCTCTCTCTCTCCATCTCTTGCTTTCCCACATATATGACTGACTAGCAAGTGGCAAGAATTAACTTCACTCTTCAATTCATAGCATACTAACATATTGTGCTACATAAGACCCCATTCGTAATTTTTTCTATTATGCTCAATCCCAGTCCTTTCCTGTATGTAGACATTCACACTAACCTGCTTGATCAGCGTCCTTCAAAATGTCTGCATCCTTGTAAAGTGTGTTTGTGAATCAGCATTTAAATTTATAGAATATTGTTCTCCAGATTTCCTTTGAATTTTTAAAATCTTAACACTATGCTTTAAAGTTCTACCTATACTGCTGTACATCTATTGAGTTATTTACTTCTAACTACTGCCTGGGATTCTGTAAAGTGAACCCATATCACTTTACTGGCCCCTTCAGGATAATAGATCTCTTGCGTTGTTGCTAGCTCTTCCACGCTACCAACAGTGCTTTTGATCACATCACCTGAGATAAGACACAGGAAATGTAAGCAATGCCTCTCAATGCAAAAGCTTCAAGCCCCTTTGGGCTATTAGTTCTTATCATTTTTTTTAGAAATTTCCAGCTTTTGTGACATTTTCAGAGTTGAAACTCCATAAACCTGCTGGAATGTCAACAAAGCTTCTGACAGTGTGGTTCACAATAGGGGGCAACTTGGCTCTATTCAGGTCAGGAATATTGAACAATATCTGGAAAAATTTTTGATTACAATGACTAGAGAGAGAGACTACCTGGCAATTGGTGGATGGTTAGGGATACCGCTAAATGTACCACCATGCAAGAAAGGCCCCTGCAGCAAAGAATTATTTAGTCTAAAATGTCCATAGTGTGGAGGCTTAGGAAACTTGTTATGGCAGAATTATTTTTAGCTCTGCAAATGTATGTCTGTTATAGTCTTTTAGCCTTGATTTGGTTTGTTTCTCTGGCTCCTGCTTCCTTGCTATGCGGTTCCACTGATATCTGATTCCTCATTCGTCTTGCTTTATTGGCTTTTGTCTTCAGGTCTGTCTTACTTCCCTAACTGTGGTTACCTGTTTTGTCCATCTGTGTCCTTGTGGTTGGTTCCTACTGTGTAGACTGACTTGACCCCCCAACCTCAGTGGTTGCTGTTCCTCAGTAACACAGTGATCTTTCTTGCTGTCACTTACCAATGTGCCATTCTGATTTGCACACCTTCGAAAGAAATTATCAAATAATATACACTCTCCACTTTTGTCTTACAAATAGAATCCAATTTTTTTCTCTATGGAATAAGTGAAATATTACATATCCAGTCATTTGAAGTATGCAAACAATGATTGTTTGCTTTCTAATGTTTCTGGAAAGCAGTTGTACAACTACCATCTTTGTTTATTTTCTCCACCCCTTCTTCCTTATTTCTTTATGGAATGTGGACATTATTGTCAGAGAGTCCTGGTGTCCATCCTGAGCATTGAGGCACACTTGCTGATCTGATGTAAATACCTGATAAGAACAGTGGAGTAGAGAAAGCCTGTGTCTATAGCTTGGTCCTCGTTACTGGACTCCTTTTATGTGTATGAGAAAAATGATAGTTATCTTATTTAATTATACTATGATTTGAGCTCACGTTACTTTTAGGTGGAAGGGTGTTCTTTGGGGACAGTGGCAAAATGAAATCTTTGAGTATAGAAAATGAGAGATAATAGTCCTAGACCATGCTGAACTCATGAAAGTAAGTTCTCTTCTGTGAAGCAGCTCATGTGATGGAGACCACTATGAAGGAGAGCTGAGCAGGACTTAAGTTAATCAACTGGCTTTTCATGTTCACTTGTGAATCTGTCCAAGGCCTGCTCTAGGGTCTAGGCTCCTTGTCTGGAAGGGGCGGACTCATAGTAAAAGAACCTCTGTGAGTCAGTAATCCCTACTAGAACCTGTAGTGGTGGATGAAGCCGGAAAGCCTCAAAAGATAAGACAAGAGCACAGCCAAGGACACCTGGATCGGAGCTCAGCTAGATAAAGACTATAGCCTCAGGCATCTCATTCTCCAGTGGATTAACTTAATACTTTATTTAGAGAAGCCCTTGAATGGTTCTGCCCTTCTTGAGTACTCCCCTCCCTTCTTCTGATAACCAAATGAATATGGGCGACCCAGAGAAGGGCTTGGTCTTAGCCCTGAGAGAATCTTGAATTCTGTGAGAGGCTTTGATTCTTCTGGAGCCCTGAAATTATTCCATTTGCCTCTTTTTATTTAGCCTTTACTGTACACTCATTCAGGAGATTGTGGACCTGATCAGCCCACGATAACTAAGGGATATTATTAACTCCATACTCATGTATCTGCCATCTTTCCTAGGAGATAAACTTTCGATCTCTGCATTTTAGACTCAGATTCAGATGAGTGTAAGCTTTCAGTGTTATCTAGGCTTCATTTGACCTCTTTTTTTCCTAGCAAAATATTAGTTCAGAGAGTATTAACAATGTATACACAATACTTCAGGTATTATTTAGGGAAAACTATTATCAAGAAGCAATACTTTATACTCTGGAAAATATATTGACCTTAATAAAAACCTAGAGAAAACAATACCTTTTCAAAGTTAACCAAAGTTAATTTTCACATTAATCAAGAAAATGTTTAAGAATAATTATTAATTTAAAAATAGCTTGTCAAGGGAAAAACCTTTTGTTTAAGATGATCTTGTCCTCCATTTTTTGGGAATGATTTTATTTAAGGGGCCGAAAAGCCAGTTTTCAGAGAACCTGGGCCAACAGATGTGGTAGGTCTTTTATCAGAAGTCTGCTGAGTGATTGATCAGTGAGTATGATAAGAATCTCATGGGCTGTCTCTGTTTTATCCCAGAAAAAGATTTATCATGTAACTAAGGATGTATTGTGGTATTGCTGTGTGTATACCCTTCTCTCACAGTGAAAAGAAATCGGGCCAATGTAGTTAGAGTCACTGTAGTTAGGATAAGGTCAACATGACAGGGCCGCGTGCTCTGTTTAAACTGTGATGTGATTTTTATGAAACTAAACAATTGCATCATCTGGATGCTTTGCATCCAGAGATAAAAGAGGTGATTGAAAATTAGTGTATATTTCAATTTAAAGGATGATTACAGTGAGACACATTGCCGTGAATCCATCTCCAAATACGTCTTGCTTTGACCATTCCTATCTCATCATTCTTGCCAGTTTCAGAAGCAGTTCTGGGAGTGTTCTTTTGTGAGCTTTCTTTACGAGGTATGGTCAGAGATGTGCTCAATGCTGCCATCCAAGGGAAAGGTAGCTTCCTAAAACCATTGTGGTGTGTCCTCATTCACTTTTAGCGGAATGAGCAATTTCCCCAAAGCCAAAATGACCATAAAAGTTAAACATTTTGAATCAATTCAGCTCATTCAAGTAGCAACACAAATGAAGACACTCATAAAAAGAAACTATAAGATCAAAGTGACAATGATCCTTCGAAGAACCTACAGCTGCCGAAGTAGAAATAACAGTTCTACCCCCTCACAATAGCAATCCACTTATCATGTAAAGATCATAGCTGATCAGGGGATGGAGAAATGAGAGGAACTTAGGGAAAGTAAGAAGCACTGCTGGTAGCCCTTGGTAGATTGTCGGCTGCAATCTTCAGCGTCAGGGACGACCATTCTTTCCCTTATTCGGAGGTCTAACACAGGTTCAGTGTTTGTGGCAGAGTCTGAAAAGATTGCTGATTGAATAAAGTAGTTCCTAGTCACTGGCATATGCCTAGGTGAGCTTTACACAGGCCTGTACAGTGCCCAGAATTGCTTTATTTATTTATTTTACAGCTACCGAGTGATTTGGGAAGGAAATCTTGACCAAAGAAATGGAGTTGATCAGGCTACAACCAGCACAGTTTCGAATTTTGAGTTAACCACATTAGTTTTGAATCCTAACGTGTAAGCTGTCCCTGTTTTGTTGTAAGGCCTCAGGTACAATCTTTTTACATTCATCTCTATGCTGAACATGATCTCCATCCTTTAAATTTCCAAAGCACAAAGAAACATGACCTAAATAGTAGTTTTCCTGTAGATAGAGGTACAAAGTAGTGAAGTGATTTTCCCAGTCACACACAACTAGTAAGTGAGAAGATTATACATAGGCCATGTTCCCAAGGACCTTTGAGTCTGTGACAAGCCACACAGTGCCTGTACGGAGTGATGAGATGAGCTGCATGGTGTGACAGAGTGGTCCCCTCCCTTACCTGCTAAGTAAGAACCCATTCTGGCAGGAAAAGGCACATCTCACTTGAGTTAAGATTATAAAGACAAATGGCCACTGAAGGGTTAGGAGCTGGGAGAGCTGGGAGAGAGAACGCTGCTATTCTGAAGCACCAAGAATACAGGGAGGAAGTGGTAGATCTAAATAGGAGGGTACTGTACCTAGAAGTCTGTGATGCGGAGGCATTTAGGTCTTATTATTCTGTGGGCATCAGAAGGATGGAAGGATGTCGAGAAGCACAGGTGATGCCAGATTAATGAGTTCTTCTTGATGGAGCTTGTTACTGATGTCAGGACCCAACATGGTTTTATGAGTTCAGGAACTGTCCAACACAAAGTGACTCACTGTGAAGTAAACACTTTATCTAGCATATCATTTCTACCTCAGTTGCAAAGAAATCACCCCCTTCTCCTTAAAATACCTGGGTGTTGGGCTATTTCAAGCCACAGGGTACATGTTTAGAGCCTTGAGCTCTAAAGTTCAACTTGCCTTCAACTTCACTCCCAGCCTTCCTTTGGAAGCAGAATCCCAGCCCACACAGGAGAAAATTCATCTTGTCCAACCCACAGACCATTTCTCACATGTGCCATTCATTTTAGCCAAGTTTCTATGATGTATCAAACTAAAATCTTTATTCTTTCTTCCTAGGAACCCAAACCAGCAACCACTTTCCAGTTCTCTCTTTCACAGATGTCTTGGAATTGAAGTTACCTGCCCCATGCTACAATAGTTAAAGGCATGAAAATCTTATAATAGAGACTTGCTGGTTCTGAGAAACAATACTTTTGTAAATACGGTGAAAATTCTCTCATAATGTATTTAAAATTGCATATTTTTTTAGCCAACTCTGCCTTTTCAGACCACAGCCTTAAATTCTACACTGCAGAGCTGAACAGCAATTATCTTAAAATTCTCCTAATCATTTGGCCATAAGTAACCTTTCTCCAAACAGTCTAATAGCTAAAGAATTTTCCTTCGAAGGAAATGGTCCAACCTTTAATTTACATAACTTTTCCCTCAAACAGTTGAAATATCTGAAATGTGCACAGGACTTAGAAAATGGAAATATAAGTACCTTAGTAAGATTGAAACTCATACTGTTTCCACAGTAATAGTTCTCCTCCCCGACTGGCTTGAGTCAAATGATATTGTAGAAAATATTTGCACATAGCCTATTAGGAAAATTTTGCTCTCTCTCTCAAAGTTGGCTTTCTTAGTGTGATTATATGACTCTCCCAGAAAGTACATTTTCATTCTGAAGCTAATTGTTCCATCAGAAGGTCCAGATTCATTTTGGGTGGGACAGGGTGGTAGAATTTGGTGAATTTGGCCTCTCTTTAACAACTACCAGCATGTACTATTCTCATTAAGTAGCACAGAGACATCTCTAGGGAAAATAATTGTTTATCATTTGCTTTTGGACTTATAGAGACATTTCCAATGGACACCTAAGCAAGGGATCCTGATCTCAGTAATCCTATGACAGGTACGTGTGACTATTTGATTCCTGTTTACCTTTCCGACTGCAAGCTCCATGAGAGTGCAAGAGTAGGTTTTTATCACCATAATTACATGTTCATCTAGGCACAGGTCACATATGTGTAAATTGAGATTTGTAAGCAGAATAAAATGGCCTGGAAGGTACTTCACATGATGCAAACAAGATACATCTGTATCTCTATCACATCTATCTACCTATCTATTATCATCTGTAGAGAGAGAGAGATTGGTATTCAGGGAAGAGAATAAAGTTTGAGAGACTGAAGGATCTGAGGCAAACTGATGGCAACTGATAGCAATGTCTTGGTTACTTTTCTATCACCGCTGAGGCATAATATCCAATGCCCACAATTTAAGGGAAGAAAAGTTTATTTACCTCACAGTTTATAGAGGTTTCAGTCCATAACCAACTGCCTCCAAGGCCCATGGCAGGTCAGACAAGCATAGCAGAGGAGATGGCTGCAGAGGGTGGCAAAGAAGCAAGGGACGACTTCGGCTCTCTCTGTCTCTTATACTTTATCCAGGCTCCTTAGGGTGGGCAGCACTCACTCTCTAATCCCAGTGCCTTTGAGCCTACGGCTGCGCCCTAAATTAATCCCAGCATCACACACCCTAGATTCAGCCACCTCTGAAAAAGCCCCACCTATGACCACATGAAGTTTTAGGGGGGCATCTAGAAAAGCCACAACAGACAATTCACTAATGTCATGCACAGTTTCAGATAATTCAGCTTCTAAGATTTGGTTTCTTTGGAGGCTTATGAAAAGAATAAAGAATACATGCATAACACTTGACATGTGGACTTCCATTATCATATGGGATTATCTTGGGGCTGGCCTTGACTGGTATTGTGGAAAGTCCAGAAGCCTCTTAAATAGGGCTTTTGAGTCAAGGAAGAGTTCATATTCAAGAAGCTAGAATACCACCACTTAGCCACCATGTAGGAGAGATGTGTTTAGGTGAGAAGTGGTCCCTCGAATCTCACTGGACCTTCAGTGGATTTATGCCCATGTCTCGGGGTGACTATTCTGAGCAATATTTTAGTTCTTTTACTGGTGGGTAGAATTCGATCCGAGCAGAAAGAGCCAAGAAATAGGTAATCTGGGTGATGTTGCTTCTTTGGGGCTGGGGAGTCTGGAGCTTTGTTACTGGGCGGCACTTCTGTGGCTACTTAGTGAAGTACACGGGAAAGGGGGCTGCAACTGCACCCAGGAGTCCCACAGGGAACAAACAGTCCTATGACATACCAGGTACGTAAATACCGCCCCCCCGGGGGGCGTTACCTCACTTATATATAAGATGGTGATCAATAAACCCCAGAGGATGATTTTGAAGATCACAGAAGGTTAAATATTTAGTAAGGGGGCCCTCCTGGGCAGTGACCGTGGTGAGCTGAGTTTAGGCTGCAAGACTCATGGGATTTTGCTTGCTGTACCATCAACTATCTGAGTCCAGTTATAGCAAGTCTTTAGTAATTGCTGATTTACTGGATTTTACCATCATGCTGAGTCTACTGATGTTTTGAAATTCATTTCCACCTTTCCAGACAGCTAAAGGTTTTAATCCCTACATCTTTACTTCCCGGGCAGCACTTGGAGTGATGGCTCAGGATCGTCTCAGGAAAGCGGGCCCTGTTTGACTCATGCTGCATTAAACTAGCAAGGCCATTTCCTGAGGATCGATCCCCCCTGCCCCAAGGAAATCCGCCTCCATTGTTTCTCAAGCCATCCAGCTCCAGACCTTGGGTGAGACATTTATTCTATTTGGGGCTAATTTCCCAATTTATAAAATGGAAGGTGTTGGAGTGGAGGAGGTAAGTTAAAAAAAATATTCACTGCTAAGAACGGTCGTTCATGAAGACTTAGTTGTTACTCCGCGTTAGGGCCTGAGCTTTAGTAAATGTTAAACTTATAATAGACCTGAGCGTATATTCTTTGTACACTAATATGACTAGTACCTTGTATTTTTCTTCATTCTGTTTTCTTTCTAAAGAAACCTAAGAAGTTAATTGGTTTTCTTTTCAAGGTCTGACTTTTCCTTCCTACCAAAGGAAATTAACAGAGCTTTGTGAGGAAGAAGGAGGAGGTGGGGAAGGGGGGAGAGGGGGAGGGAGAGGCGCAGGAGGAGGAGGGCAGGTTTTAGGTTTGGCAGAGATGACCCAAAAAGCGTGGAAGGAGACTGGGAGTCCTTTGTGTTCTTACTGAAGAACTGCCCCACCCAGGAAGTTGGTCCCTCTAACACTGAGATAGAAAACAGAAAGGTTGTCGGTTGTAGGCTGAGACACGGATACACGGGGGTGGCAGGACCTTAAAGAAATGCCTATCTGGAAGAATAACAGGTCAACAGTATCACTGTAGTTGTCTTGTTCCTAGGCCAGGTCTGTGAGGGTTCTCATTACAGACAAAGCGTGCCCATAACTAGATGTTTCATTCTTATCTTTGCCCTCAGAGTTGGTGTAGTGGACTTGAGGGTGATGAAAACAAAAAATTATGATATTTGAAATCTTGTTGACTTGGTCAACAGGTGTAGGATTTTGGCCAAGTTAGTGAAACTTTGGAAAGGTAACATATCTTGCACATTAATGGTGAACAACTTAAACATGTGACAAGTTTGCTGCATTATGGGATAAATAACTACCTCCCCCAAGTCAGTCACTGTTCATAGAGTGTCTGCTTATGAAGCAGTTTTTTGTTTGGTTGATCTGAAAGCTTTCTTCACACCCAAACCACAAGTAAAACATTAAAAACCAAGTTTGAGAAACAGTCTAAATATCCATGAGAGGAGAGTGAGTAAAGTGTGATGTTTTCATGCAGTGGGGTTCAGGGCTGATATTTATTAAAACTTAAGTGTGCGTTTACATCATGAAGGGATTTTGGTAGAGCATGGGTTCCATTTCTGTGGGTCTCTGGTAGGTCTTGACATTCTGTATTTCTGACAGTGTTTCAGGCTATGTTGATGGCGCTGAGTCACAGATTTGACCATGAATAGGGAGGCTCTATGCAGCAGTTGAAATAAACCAAGGCTGAAGTCTCAAGAATATGAGGTGGAAATAAAGACACAAGTATTAGAGCACTATGTAGGGTGTTATAAATTTACATACATTTAAATAATGCAAACCAATCTTGTGTATTGTTTATCGATGCATGGCCAATATATAGTTAAAATATAAAAACAAGCATAAGAATGGTGAAGCCCTAAATTGCTTGTGGCAGCTAACTTCAGGGAGAATGGACAGGAAAGAGTTTGAGGGGGTTTCCCAAGAGGATATTTATTTATTTATTTATTTTTGTCTTTTCAAGACAGAGTCTCTTTATGCAGTCAAGGCTGGCCTTGAGCTCGCTTCATAGCCCAGGCTGGCCTTGAGCTCGCTTCGTAGCCCAGGCTGGCCTCGAACTCGCAACGATACTCCTGCCTCAGCCTCCTGAGTGCTGGGATTATAGGGGTGCGCCACCACACTCAGCCCAAGAGGATTGTTATGATCTGCAGCCTTTCTTAAGGTTGGTAGCAGGCACAGGGGTGTTCATAATATTATTTTCTATATTTGTGTGTCAACAGTAGGACTAAAATTGTGCGTGTGTGAATTAATTCAGGGCTTCCAGAAAGTTTATGTGTTAAAAAATTAATAATTTTTCTCATTGTCCTTTGTTTTTTGGTTGGAAAAAAATCACAACTGATTTCACTTGCTGTACCATTACTCTTTAGTAATATACAAGATGGGAAATATAGTCCGAAGTGTTATATTTGAGAAAAAGAAAACATAATTTACTTATTAAGAAATATGACATTTTCTTAAGTATCTTTAATAAGCGGTTTCTGCTTTTTCCATGACACATAAGTCTACATATACTTAATTGTTAACATTTAAGATTTGCCAAAGAATAAAGGTTCACATTCTGGTAAGAGAAAAGCTCATAACACATTGTGAAAGTATTATTTAAGAACAGTTCATATTTTATCGTAGGTCACATGTAGGTTTGGCATATGTATAAGGAAACATTTTTTCTCTTTAGCATTTCTACTCCTGCTTAAAATTAGTTTTAGCTATTTTCCTAAAGGAGTACAGATTTTGGTGAATAAAGCGAATATCACAGGAAAAAGGACATACAAGTAGTAAATGAATAAAAGATACCACTTGAATTCTCATGGAAAAGGTAGAGCAATTAGTACCCAAATATATCTAGACGTATTTTTAAGCTAACTAAGTTCAAAGAAGTATATAATAAAAGAGCTATGATTGTTGATCTTGCCCTTCTAATTAACAAAAAGCTTTCTTCTAAATTATAATATTTATTTCTTGGAAGGATGTTACAACATAAGCACTTTTTATTGATATTAGAGTAAATCGTAACAATCTGGAACACTTTGACAATATGTGCCCAGAGTTCTACAAATATTCATATTGCCTACTGAAGACTCCCTTTTAAAGAGAATTTTACCTGAAGTTCAGAACAATCCACATCAATACTTTCATCATAGTATGAGATAATGGTAAAAACTCTGGAGATGTCTATATTAATTTGGATGCTTGCTTGAAGAGGATGTGAAAACGAGAGGATATATTTAAAAATTTTAATAGGTGAAATTTGCATCAAAGATTAAAAATGAGGAGAGTTTGTAAATTTCGTAGATTTTAAGGAATTTGTATACTATTACTGTGGGCTAGTTCTCAATCCAGGGGACTCAGATTTACTGAAATGTGTGTCCTCTGAGCTTCTCTCATTCCCCGTGTGCATCTGTTTCCACAACTCAGTTGCTCTGGCCTCTCCTGCCCTGGCAGCCGCCAGTGTCGCAATCTTTCCCTGTAGGTTTGTGCTCTTTAACTAAAGACAGCTTTAACGTCAGCCTGTACTACAACCATCGCGCCATTCCTGGTATGTTAAGATTCCTGCCACATCTGTACCTTAATCACAGCACTTTAAAGTAGAGCAAAACCACGCGCACATACCCAACTTTAAAATGCACAGCAGCGGGGCACATTTTAAAGAATAAAATTATTTTTCCTGCTTATGAAGTGAGTACATAGTAAATTTAGTTCTTTCCAAAATGAGTGTGCTATTTTCAAAACAAAATTTTCAGACGCCAGGGTTCCCCCCTCGATGGTGACATTCGCTTCTATGGGGTGGTTTCAGTCTTGTCACCCTGGTGTGACTAAAACAAGTTAAACTCATTTTCTGATGGGCTTGAGGTTTCTGAAGCGGCTGCATTTGGCATCTGAGACACTTGTTTGGTGTGAATTTCTACCCCTTAAATGGAAAACCTCAGTTATCCTCTACGCTGAATCTCTACATCTTACTTTCCTGTGTGCAGATACCAGCAACAAGTTGGCATAGAATTTCTCCCACGGACATATATTTGATGAAACTTAGCATAATCACTCCCATCTGGGCCAATTTTGGACTGATTACTGGACTGGGCTGTGACTTAGCATATCTTAAAGAAATTGTAGGTGTGTCATTTGTTTAAAATAGCCACATACAATGCACTTGTTTCATAATATACTGGTCCAATTTTATCGCGAAGCACAGAAAATAGTCAACATTCCTTCAGAAGGTGAAAAATGCCAAACATGGCTATCATTTATTTTCTGGAATGAACTTTTGCATTAGCATGGAATCTGGGTCTGGTCACTCTGGGGTGCTGGCTCTTGGGCTTTGGAACCCAGGTGATAATGAGCAGCTGCATTAGGTTATTTTTTATGTGAACATAATGTATCTGTGAGAGCTGACACATCTAATGTTTGTTAATTTTGAATTTGAGATGTCTACTATAACACCCTACTAATACCCACATGCCCAAGTATGGACACTGGTA
The DNA here is from genome assembly GCA_004027595.1 of Dinomys branickii. Classification (NCBI taxonomy): domain Eukaryota; kingdom Metazoa; phylum Chordata; class Mammalia; order Rodentia; family Dinomyidae; genus Dinomys; species Dinomys branickii. Next base: position 15,251 of record PVLD010022880.1, on the reverse strand, counting down.
AGTGAACTAGTGCTGAGGACTCTTGTATACACCCAGCTCTTTGCGAGCTGTTGCTTTTGATAGATTCCTGCTTTATTCCCCTTTGCTCAGTTTAAAGGCCCAGATATTCAGCTTAGCCATACAAAAATGAGAGTATGGAAACAGCCTATTCTAGTCAGGTGCAGTGTTGCAGGCATATAGTCCCAGCATTTTGCGAGGCTGAGGCAGGAGGATCCAACGTTCGAGCTCCAACTTGGTAACTTTATAAGTCCCTATCTCAAACTGAAAAGGGGCTGGGAATATAGTTCAGTGTTATAATGTCCTTGGATTCAATCCCAAGTATTGCTCGTCCCTAAAAAAACAAACAAAAAAGAAAAAAAAGAAAGCAAGCAAGCAAGCAAGCAAGCAAGCAAGCAAGCAAGAAAGAAAAAGAGAATAGCTTTGTCTTTTGTCTGTTGATCCTGGGATGGCAGGTAAATGATTGCTACAAACGTTATAAAGAGTCTGACCCCTACAGGGCTTGACATATTTCTTTGAATACCTAGTATTGCTACCATGGTGGAATTGACAGTGTTCTCTTGTCTCCAGATTATTTCCTTTGCTCTCCTTCAGAGCCTCAGCATTTCTCTTTCTGGAGTGACTTGACCATATTGAAGAAGAATTAGGCAGAGGATACATACGAGAGTTATCAACAAGGAAATGGTCTATTTGGTCTCCCACCGAATAACCTTTTCCTGTTAAACCTGCTTCTTTAGGAATTCTTCAACCTGTTTTCAGATCTAGTTTCAATGTTAACTCTTGTCATTCGATTGGCCCTGGTGCTTTTCGTTTTGGTGGTGTTTTATCCTATTTCCATACATGTTGGAAAGATTACTGCTCTGAGTAATGGCGCCCCCTAACATTTATGGAGGAACTGCATCATTAATTGCCTTTCCCCCTTTTTGCTTGTCTAGGTTCCCTGAAACTCAGGGCAAGAGGAAAATAAACACACCCTTGGCAGCCCGAGCAGCGAGCAGAGGGCAGATATTGTAACTGGGGAGGGTGTTGCTCCCCGGGGGCACAGCATAACTCTTAGGTTTGCATATCAGCTGCCCATGAGAGCAAGGGCAGAGGGCCGCGTGAATTAGTAAGTTCAATGCTAGTACGCTCTTTGAAGTTGAGAATGACTTTACAACTGCCAATTATAATGCATTGAAATATTTTTACAATTTTACTCTGTAGAATTCTATCTATGGAATTGTCGACGAGTTAAAATATGCTGAAGTAGCCTTGCTGTGATGCAAAACGTCCAAGTTTAAGCTCAAAGGATGAGTCCCAAAGTTTTCTTGTGGAATTATTGGTGTAAAACAAAATTAAATCCAAACAGAAAAGAATAAACCACAGGGAAATAGCAAATAGCGCTCATGCGCTGACTAATGCCCAGTACGTTTTATTATGTCAACATATTATGAGACAGTAGTAAGTCATTAATATTATGAGTTCGGATATTCCAGACCCGGGTAAAACTTTCCACTTCGTCAGTTACTACCTGTGAGATATCGGGCAGCTCTTTACCCTCTCTAGGCCTCAGTATTTTCTTCTGTAAAATGGAATGTTCTCAACCCACTCAAAATAAGTGCTTAATAAATTCTAGAAATTATTAGTTTACAGTAGCACAGTGTGTACCAGTATTTCATTTATTCCAACTCATAATCTTTGGCCAGTATCTAAAACTGATTGGTTGACATCTGCAGGTAATTTGTTGACTTTTTGGTGTACTGGTGCTTAAACACTTGTTAAAATAAACCTTAGGTATCTGTATGTTGGGAAACTATTTCAAGGTTTGCATTTTTATTTTTTAAGTAACAAAAGAAAGGTTCTTTTTTGGAGATACTTTTACTGATATATGTTTTCTAGTAGAAATTTTACTGATATATATTTTTCAATAGAAACCTAAAATGGAAACAAACAGCAATTAGCAAAACTCTAAAGAACTGCTATTGGTTTCAGAAAATATTTCTTAAACTATTAAACTTTTAGTTACTTAATATAGTGGACCCCGTGTCAGCTGAATGTCTCTGTTTATTATCTTTTGATTAATCTTGTTACTTAGAGCAAAGGTTTCTTCCTTCCTGTTCCCTCCGTCCTTCACTTCCTTCCTGTCTGCCTTCCTTATGCCTTCCTTCCTGTCCTACTGCTTCTTTCCCTCTCTTGCTTCCTCCCCTCCTCCTTTCCTAGCTCCTTCCTGAGGAGGTAGCATAGCCTTTGCTGAGTTCTACATCGGGAGACCTTGTTTTTAGTCTTGTTTAATTCTGGACTCTTCACATAACGTGTTTGATACTCAGTTTTCTCTACTCTCTGGGTCATATGGTTCGCTTAAGTGGACATAATTGGGTTTTAATAAGGATATTAAAAATGGATAAATGCCTACATTCTTTTCTTTCCTAAAAAAATTATCATTCACAATAAACTGAATGCAAACCAAGGCTATGATGGCAATCACACCAAATTAGCAATCATTTTGACCCTCAAACTTAGGCAGTTCTGAGGATCTAGCTGAACTTTCAGGAAAACTCCTTTTTGCTTGTACATTAAATAGGCCAAAAGGACCTTGAAAACAAAGCTGGCTTTGCCTGTTTTTCCCTTGAGAAAACAAAACAAAACAAAAACCAGAGTCTCTCCTGGCTGAGCGTAACTTGTAAAAGAGAAAGTCAGCAAGAAAGCAGGTGGTACCACCTGTCTCAGTGAGACAGCAGGAGTGATGGGATTCCCTTCTGATCGGTCAAAGGTCTAGAGGGATGAAACAGCCTCACGGCCAGCCTTTGCCTGGGCATGGTAATGACCCTGGCCGCTTGTTCAGTCTAACGTCTGTGAGGGTCTGGTTCCCAGGATGCTCCACATTTGTAGTAGTAATTGGCAAAGCTGGGGTGTGTTACCTTTTCAGTTTAAAGAAACCATCTTTGGCTGTTTACCTAGTTAAGGAATTAGGGAACTGAAGCCAGGCTTTTTATGGTAAACAACTTGAGCTGGGTAAGATAAGTCTTTGTTTGAAAAGAGCTGATGGTTTCCTTTGATGCTAACAGTAGTTGGAGGATTAACCAATTATTGGAACTCCAAGCTGGATTTCTCTGTGAAACAAGTCTAGCTGGATTCAGTGGTTAAAAGCAGAGAGTCTGAATTTGAATCCCAATTCTACTACTGCTTTGGTATACAATTGTGACTGAGTCAGGTGACTTCATGCCTGAGTGTTTTATTTGATCTTTAAAAATATTTATTTTATCTTTACTAATATTTATTTGTGCAGTAAAGAATTTAACCTTGTCCAAAGAGAGGACTGGCCTTTGACTTTGGCTAATGCAAGTTATTTTGGGGCCCATGGAGTGTTCTGACTGATAAGAGTGTCTTGTTTTCCTGGAACTTTGGACCATGTAAGGAAGTCTAAAAATGTGATTTTGTTTTAGTGCTGTAAATTGCTGTTTAAAAGAAATTAGCATTTTCTGGGTACTGTCATATGTATTTGAGTGAGATTAGTGTTATTCTACATTTTCTTTTTTACAGTTACCAAAGCATTAGTACTTGCTTCTCCCAAATCAACTAGAGAAGTTGACTTAACAGATAGTTGGATCTCCACTTCACAGTTGAGGAAATGGGCTAAAAGAATGGTACGCGCGTGTCCAAGGTCACCGTTATGCTGAAATGAGAGCATTAGATCTTCCATCTCCTGGTCATGGGATTTCTTCACTACTTGGAATCTTGTGATTGCAAACCTATGTTAAAGTAGAAATAAGATACAGAACCATTTCTTTCTATTAGAGCACCTTTGAGTGGTAATTGCTTATTAATAGTGAGTAATGTATGAATAGAAGTACGATTTCTTGCATCCAGACTGACAAGATACATCCCTATCTTTGCTGTGTGGTGACTGAGGTACTTGGAAAGTCAATCTCTGTGAGCTTCAGTTACATCAGGATCTATCTATTAAGGCCATCGTTTGCATGAAAATACAATGATATTGGTAAAGCTCTCAGCATATTCAGAAGATACTGTTCAAATGTTAATACCCTTTTCCTTTAATTCCACAAACAAGGAATAAAATGAAGCATTGATTCACTTGTCTTGATTGTTACAGTTTGGTTTGAAGGGACAGAATTGTAATGTTTATGAAACAAATTTTGTGATTTCTTTTTTCTAAATCATTCCCCAAGACGTCTGGTTTTTAAATAACATTTTCTATATTTTTTATAGTTGAAACATTCATGCTTAGATTGTAGGACTCCTGGAAAATCTTTGTATATGGGTGGTCTAAAACTGACTGGTTTGGATAAAACTGTTTATTTTGCATATAATTCAATAACAAACTTGTTTTGACTTTCCTGGCCTGGGCAGCATCATGTTTTACAAACACATGAGTGAAACTTGCTGAGATAAAAAAAACAAAGGGGCTTTCATTCACAATAAACACAGCCCGCCTAAGTCGTGAGAATCAACTGAGACTTGTCTATATATCCTTTCTGACTAATGCCTATATCATATTTGGCTCCAGAAGTTGTTAGAATCATCAGCATAGAAACATACAAAGCTAACTTCATAATGGCTACAATTTAGTTTTTGTATTTGGGAGAGAGTTGCTGAGCCACTGTGCCCTCATAAGAAGGAAAGAGTGTTGATTTGCTCTCATGATTTTGAAACTTTTCAACTTGATGTTAGACATGGAAAACACTGAGGCATGAGAAAGGGTGGATCCAACCTCTTCTTTTTGTGTGATTTTTAAAAGAATTAAATCCCTTGCCCTCTGTCTTTGGAATATTTAAAAGGAGAAATCTTTAGCTTCTTGTTGCTCTTCTTTTTAGAATATTGGCTTCAAGTGGAATTCTCCTGAGGTGTTATTGCTATCTTGATGCTACAATCACACTTAGAATAATTAAATTGGAACTTCTAGGAGTGGGACACAAACCTAAGTATGCAGTGTGATCAAAACACATGGTGAATGTTTAAATTTGAAACTATACAAGACAAACTGCCACTTATCCCCTTCAAAATACTCTTTGGTTTGAACATTCTTATCCTGTCATTCTTTCCACTTTCTGAAGCAGTTCTGGAAATCTTTTGTATCTTTATTTTTTATTTTATTTATTTATTTTTTTTGCGGTACTGGGGATCGAACTCAGGACCCTGCGCTTGCTAGGCAAGTGCTTATTCCACTGAGCTATATCCCCAGCCCCTTTTGTATCTTTAAAAGTGGTTGATTGATTGTGTCAACTTGAGAAGTTTAGAAGCTTAGCTAAATCATCTCAGCAATTCTACCTCCTAGGGTGTAGAGAACACACCTGTCTTGGTTACTTTTTCCTCGTTGCTGAGACAAAATACCCAACACTCAAAATGAAGGAAGGAAAGGTTTATTTAGCATATAGTATGTGGAGGTTTCAGCCTATACTTGGCTGGTTCAGAGGCAGAGTGGCACATGGCAGAGGGCAAACTGTTCATGGCAGCAGCACACAGCAAAAACAACCAGCAAAAGGGAGGAATGGCTGCAAGCAGCCTCCTTTTTCCCCCTACATTGTAAACAGCCTACCCCACCCAGGGGTCGTGAACCTCTCACACAATCTCCACGCCCTCCTCTTCCACAACCTCAGGATGTTTACAAAGTAAGCACCCCAGCTTCCTCCTGAGTCACTTAGCTAAACCTCTAGAGTCCCCAAGTTGACACACACAATGTATCAACCATAACACCACCCCAGGGCGGCCCATCACCTGGATAACATAAAAGGGAAACGAAGAAGGACTGATTGACTTCCATCCTTTGGGGGAGCTCCAGTTTTTGCATTCAGCTTGAATGCCCTCTCCTGGCATCTAGTGCAGACTCCTTGGCTTTCACCTTAGATCTATCAGCCTTCTGGAGCAGACTCATCAGCCTTCTCTTGCAGATACATTGGCCTCCTGATTGGAACTTGCATGGAACACTGCACTGAACTCCAGAGCTTGGACTGAATCCATTGGTCTCCAGTGTGCAGACACCTCTGCATGTATCCTCATCCAACTCTCTGGCTGACCATCATAAGTCAATCTTGTAAATTCTTATACATTTTAATATCTTATTTATATCTGTTTCTCTAGTAAAACCCTGTCTGACACAAGAGCTATGATAAAATAAAAACAAAAAACACGATTACCATTCTCCTTGAGGCCAAATACTCCACATTCAAACATAAAGAAGAAAAGGTTTATTTCAGCTTACAGTTTGTAGAGGTTTCAGTCCATAGTCAACTCGTTCCAAGGCAGGGTGGTGTGGAAAAGGAAAATAGTCATGGCAAAGCAGGGTGGGCGGAAGGCTCTGAAGCACTAGCAGTAGCAGCAGAAGCAGCAGCCTCAGCAGAAACAACCTTCTTTCTGTACCACTGTAATGGTTGATACATTGTGTCGATTTGAGAAGTTTAAAGTGTGATTCAGCAGGGAGCCAGCGTCTTCACTGTGCAAGAGGAGGGCGCAGAGATGATGTGAGTGCCACACCTTCCATGGAGAGGGAGATAGCTTGCTTATAAGGGAGGAAAGAAAGCTTGTTCTCCTCCTTCTGCTCTTGTTGCTTTGCTGTCCTCTGCTACCTTGAAGTGTTGCTCCTGTGCCATGTCACCTGCTTTGGAGCCAGCTGATTATGGGATGAAATCTCCACAAACTGTTAGCTAATTGAACCTTTCCTTCCTTAATGTTGAGTATCAGGTATTTTGTCTCAGCAACAAGAGAAAAGCAAACTAAGATAACCTTATCTTCCATCCAGGCTACCTGTTCATTGTGGAGGCAGCACTCATACCCAGAGTGGGGAACCCTTAATCCCAGTATCACATCCTTAAACTCAGAATCACACACCCTGGGGCCAGCCACTTTCAGAAAGCCCCACCTGTGAGTGCATGAAGCTTTAGGGGGACACATAGATAAAAGGCATAATACCTAATGAATGTTGTTGCCTAGTACAATCCATAGAAAGGCTGTAAAAGCATAGTAGTATGTCCTCATGCAGCTTTTTCACCAGCGCTGGCACCATGCCACTGCTGACCCTTCCCCAAAGTCAAAATGACCTAGAAAGATCAACATTTTGAGTTGATTCAGGGCATCAAGGTAACCCGGAAAGTCCTATTAAAGATATTCAAGAAAGAGGACAGGCAGAGCGGTTGCAGAAAGCAGCAAGAACAACGGGATATGTGTGTTTGAAGTGAGGGTGAGTGTTTGGAGGGGGGTTAATGGCAATATGTCTGTTATTGTAATAAATTTTCAAAAATTTAAGTCATCACCCTATTTTTGATCATGACTTGTATTGGTCTAAATCTCTCTAAATACTTCCAGTCAAGTCTCATCATCCATTTAAAACAAAAAGGAGAACAGTAGTTTTCAGCAAGTTGATGTCAGTTGGGGGACTTGGGAAACACTATTAGTGCCCGGCATCCTCTGATAAGGTGCTTTGATTTCATTGATAAGGGGTTTTTATTTTTGAGACAGCAATTTGTCTGTAATTTATATCTATAACTGAAGTTACAGCTTTGTAGTTCCTTTTTTTTTTTTTTTTTGCCGGTACTAGGGATCGAACTCAGGACCCTGCGCTTGCTAGGCAGGCGCTTATTCCACTGAGCTATATCCCCAGCCCCTAAAGTTACAGCTTTGATTCTTGCTTCTTCGATTTACGGGATGGTGCTTAGATATGCGTATCCAGGTTCCATTCTGTACTGTGCAATGCTTTACTTCCCATTTGCCCATAAACACTTGCATGATTAACACAAAACAAAAGCAAACAGATGACAAAGTAATTCAAAAGTGACAAATTTCGCATAGAAGAGCAATAGAAATTATTTAAAATAGAAATGTTAAAACAAAAACACTACAAACAGCAAAACTCAGTAAGAGTTTATTTACTGTTGGACATTTACAGTGTCAGGAACCCTGTGAAATGTTTATGTGTTTTCTCATTTCAGTCTCACAGCAAACTTGTGAAGTAAATATAATTGTTAACTTGCATTTTTTACATTAAAACTGAAGTTGTCTGGTTATACTGAGATTTGTTCATTTCTAAGTCACATAGCTATGAGGTGGCTGTGCTAGATTTGAGAATTTATCTCTCTGGGAAGCTGTGATGTTAACGTCTCAGTTTCATAGACGCCGGGAAAAGACAGAAGACTTGGATATAGAGGAGCTGTAATAATAGCGGGATACTGGGCATTCGTCCTTTGGAAAGCTGCCTCTTTTCCCTTTGCCTGGCTTTCTAAATTCTAAAGAAAAACCACATGTAAATAACAAAAGATTTTAACAGACACACATACATGTAGAAAATAACACAAAATCAATACAAGCAATACAGAATCTCAGACAAGGTGATAGGAAATTAACAATGGTTGTTGTATTAAACATTGATATCTTTAATTTGGATACTCAGATGAACAAATATAGACATGTAAGATTGATCATACATGTACACATTAACTGTTCCTTTCAAGAGTAATAAATTAAGAGAAGTAAAAAAAGTAACAAAGATGTTAACTGCCAAATAATGTTTCTTTAGGTTTGCACAACCCAGAACATTCAGTGACGTTCAGGTTACATCAGGATGTAATACCACTCCTGCTTTAGTACTGTATACCACACAAAGCATGCAAATCACTGAGCAGCTTAATTTACACAAAAGCAACCATAAAGAAATATAGTAACAAGCCTCATATGGTTAAGATCTTACGTTTTGGTGAGAAAAAGGAGAAAACGACCCTGCCCAGTATGTGGGCTTTGTGCCCATGTCCCTTCCCTACTCTTCTCTCACTCCATAGAAGCCCTTGTGTGTACTTGAGTTTTCTGAAATGTTCTTTTTTTGAGGGTGAGCAGATAATAGCATCCTCAAACTTCTCAGATATCCAGGCCTTGAATAAACTAATTTTTTCCCATCAATGCTTGTCTTCCAGATACTGGCTTTCTAGGTTGAGCAGATGGACTCGAGTCTGGTCGCAGAGTCAAGGGGCACAGCAGGCAGCTTGACTTTCATATTCCTGGTGTTCATCTTTGCCACACCCAGTTCTAGCAGAACATTGTAAAGGCAGACCCAGGTAGGTGCTTTGCATCCAGTGGCTTTGCCTCACTGCCAAGAAACTGAAGCTTAGTAAATCCTTTCAATGTGTCCTGTCCAAATTTATGTCCTGCCAATGTGATAGTGGTAAGAGGTGGCATCTCCAAGATGAGATCGAACTTCTCTTATGAATGTGATTAGGTCCTCATAAGTGGTCCCTTAAATTCCCTCCTTCTTGTGGAGGGATTTCACCTCCTGTTGCCCTTCTGCCTTCTACCAAGTGAGGATGCAGCAAGAAAGTGTCACATACTTGCACCTCAACCTTGGACTTCTCAGAGCTGTGAGAATTAAATTCTTGTTTCTTTATGAACTCTCCAGGCTGTGGCATTCTGCTGTATCAACCCAAGTACTCTTAAGATAAATCATAAGCCTAGAAACTCCAATTTTTTAAATGGGTTATATGTAAGCTTGTCCAACATTTTCTCTGGATAAAGATGTTATCTTTATTACACTGGCTGGCAAATAAATACACTGTTTGCTCCAGAAACTTTTGGGTTATCTCTGCTGTCTGAAGTTGTTCACTAGACTATCTCTGAATAGACATTTCAGAAGAATGACTGTGTATTCTTCTGCTGGGAAGAGATGAAGAAATGCAAGAACCCCTGTGAAGAACTGACTTCCGGTGTGGAATGATATATTTTGATCCCAGATAGTTTGACTACAGTCTGTGTTTCTAACTATGATACAGCCTCTGCTTGGTACGCTGGAATAAGCAATGGGAAGTAAGAGATGGTGAGACAAAGTTTAAAGGGGTGGAGTGGGAAGCTATGGAGTAACTATTGAAGTTGTAAAATGAATTAAGCAGTTATACAGTGTTTCTATTTTTATGTGGTATTTACTGATCCAGTCTATGAATCACCTTATCAGGAATGAATCTCCATTCTGTTAGCTTTTGTGTTTCTGTGTGTAACTGAGATTCTTGACTCTTTTGCCTGTTGCTGGAACTTTAAGAAGCCGTCAAGAAGACACTGAGGGTGGAATGGGGGTTTAGCTCAGTGCTACAGCATTTTTGTCTTGTAAGTACGAGGTCTAGCAATGCAAAAAAAGTATACAGGGCTAGAGATGTAGTTCAATAGTAGGGCACTTGCCTGGCATGTACAAACCCTGGATTCAATACTTAACACCACAAGATCATCATCCCTTGTAGAGACTGATTATTTTAACACTAGAATATTGTGCTCAGAGGTGAGGTCTTACAATTTCTTCCAGCATAGGATGATTTTATTTGCCTCATTAACATTATAAATAAAGCACTATTTTAATACAGTATTGAGTCCATAGATGAAAGAGTTCATGATTGTATTGTTTCTATGTAAATATGATTTCAAGTAGCCAGCCTTAGAATGAATGTTGTAGAGACTATTGATGTGATGCTATTGTTCTATGCATATTGTTTTTGAAAAGGCAAATTTGGAGCCTAATGTTTGGTTTTTCTTGAATGTAACATGACCAGGTCAAGCACATCTTCTAATACATTCTTCCGTGGAAAAATTTAAAAAACTGCTGAAAGAAAATATCTTAGATACAACAAGGCTGTGTGCATTCTATCAGCTGGATAATGACCCCAATATATAATGTAAAAGTTGGATCACAGAATGTAAACTGAAATGCTGCCTACATTCACATGACATGAATTATATTGTTTCAAGACACAAAGTGTCTGTTTCTCAATTCATAGATGAATGCAGAAGTTCAGTGAGTGCTTTTCTGGCTTTCTACCCTCATGAGAACAGCCAATAATTATCTTAATATCTACTGAAATGATCTACAAGTAATTGAAATTGATGACAACCTGAATGGTGCCAAACGGCTTGGCAGCCAGTCAGAGACTTCTTTGAACATGGCCATTTGTGCTGACCTGGTCTGTAACTCGATACAATGTGATCTGACTGATGCAGCATAACATTAGGTTTCAAGTACAGAACTGGGAGGCATTGCTTTCTCCAAGCTATCAACTTGATGAAGACGTGGCTCTGAACTATTGCACACAACTATGGTGTTGAAAAGATTTTCTTTCTTTTCAGCTATTTGCTAGGTTAGCGAGTGACCAGGGAGTCTGCTACAACTGGCCTATGTAAATGAGCTGGGTATACCCAGAGGGATCTTTGATCCTTCACCATCACCAGGAAATATACTGCCAATAGATGACAGAGAGCTGAAAGCAGAGATAAGGTTTGGCCCTGTGATATTTCCCTATGGATTGGTAGCCTAGAGAAACCTATTCTTATATTTTAATACCAGTTTTTTCAGGATCATTAGTCCCAACTCTTTCATTGGTAGTTTTAATTCAAGCTGAAAAGATGTTCACTTATTGTCTTGCAGTTATTCTTACCACATTCTTGGCAATACATTACTTCCCCGAGTATGTTCAATTTAACAGTTTTGTCAAAGAGTAAATTGACTTGGTCATAAGGGTTGGAGACAGGATTGCATCTCATCCATCTCATCTATTTTCACCTGTCATCATGGCGACATTTTGTGACCTTTCCGGTTCAATATCTATCACATGGATCAAACTTTTCTACTTTGTTACAACCTTTTCATTACCACATGCTGAATTTTTTTCAAAAATAGTGTTTTATCTTTGGCTCAGAAAGATGTCACTATTAGGAGTAATTTTTGAATAGAAGCTAAGTTTTTAGACCCATTCATTAATTTCACTCAATGAAGGAGCAAATAATAAATGTGAATCCACTTCAAAACAAGGAGAAGGACATGTGCTGTGGACATAAGACTGAATTATACACAAGATCTACAGCTGAAGGGTTTGTAGCTCTGCCTGTCAGATGAAGTGTCAGTTCTCCTGGCTGAGTAAATTTCTTGGATGATTTTCCATTGCAGGATTTCATTTTTTAATGCTTCCGGTAACATAATCATTTATTAATGTACCAAGTATTATGTACTCTCCATAACTATATGTGAGCTACTTTAGAATGGTAGCTAAGTAGATTTGTGTACTCAGACATAATCACAAACACACAGGTAAGACACTGCTGTGCCAGGAGAGCCAGAACAACACTAGGCAATAAGAATTTTTCAGCTCCGTCTTGGTCACTTTCTCTTTGCTGGGACCCAAAATCTGACAAACATAATTTAAAGGAGGAGCCATTTATTTTGGTTCACATTTTCATTACTAGCTCAGTGGCAGGACAGAATGACAGAGTCATACTAGAGAAAACACTGTTCATATCATGGTGGCCGGGAAGCCGAGAGTGAAGGGAAGAACTGGGAAGGGAGATGCAGCCTTACAAGCCGTGCACCCTGCTACGCCACTTGATTCTTCTAACCAGACCCCACCTCCTAACAGTAGTTCAGCTAAAACAGTCCCATGGTTCGGTCATCTTTTAAAAGCCCTATCTTTGAGCATATGAGGCTCTTGGAGGACACCCAGATATAATCCATGACAAGCTCCACTGTAATCTTAGGGACGGTCATCATACATGCAGCCGAGTGTTGACCAACATATTATGTGGCACAAGCAGTATTTCTACAGCATGCAGTGACAATATATTGCCCTTAAACCAGTCAAGAAGGGTCTCTCCCTTCAGTTTTGTGTATGAAGTCCACCATCACAGTTACTTGCATTTTTTTTTATTGGTTATAAAGATGAATAGATTTAATTTTGGCAGGTTGGTAGACACACATAACATGACTTGATCCTTTTCATCCCCTCTCACCATAATTGCCCTTTGCCTCGCTGGTGTATGATTTTACTAAAATTGAGACTGCAACTAGAAGAAATACGTTAATGAAATATGTTGGCTTATTTCTGATTGTTCCCTAAATCCTGCTAAAATGACACCAAGGGAATTAAAAAAAACCATAAAATCTACAAGAAAAAAAAAAAAGAAAGAATAAAGTATAAAACTATAGTGGGCTGAAAATAGAAACCAGTATTTTAAATGTTGGAAATCTTGTAAGTAGTCAATGACTTACAAACTACAGAAAATTTACATCTAAACCTGCTGGTGGGGTAGCCTAGTTCCAAGCCAATTTGTCCTATGCAGGTCTGAAAACGCTAAGAAGGTGGTATCACTATTTCAGCATTGAAGCACAGGGCTGGAATGAAAGCAGAAAAAATAGTTGAAAGTCTTGAAAGTATCAGTTAGACTACCAAATCCCTTCTCAGTCCTAAGGGATTGTCTTTCTCCAATCATGAAGACTGGGATAAAATTTTCTCTCTATAGAAGTTGACTGAGTCAAGTTTGGATTGAACTACTGAACATACCTGAGGGTCACTATGAGCCAAGCTGAACCATGGAAATCTCACTGCTTTAAGAGATCCTTACAGCATTCTTTTCTTCAAGTGCACTCTAGGAGTGTTCTCAGCTTGTTGATTTGCTCAGATAAGAGGTTGGAAAATTACTGGGAAACCAACTAGCCTTGGCGACAAGTTCTACATAGTAAATCTGAGGACCCCAGTGAAATTCTTAGGTTTTAATTTGACCATGTTAGGATAAAGCTAACCAGCTGTCAAGATTAGTGAGGGATAAAGAGCTTCCAGTTATCATTTTTATATTTTGTTCTTACATGAGAAGGAATAGCTAAAAAAAAAAACCTTTAAAGGAGACCTCTGTAAGAGGGAAGGAGGGAGGGAGAAGAGAGAGAGAGGAAAGCTAGAAGAGAGAGAAGATAAAATCAGATGAAACAGGCAATTAGGGTAGTAGGCAAAAACATGTATGGACAAAAATACCCATATTTACAGATATCTCTTACCCTACACTCTAATTAAACTTTCACAGAGATTGTATACAGTATAAAAAGCAAAGGACCATAAAATAAGAAGGCAGATAACAAGAGTGATTAAACATGAAAAATCAGAGGCTGACAAATTAAAATAGGAGTGTTAGAAGATAAATTATAAAAGATTTTCTAAAAAGTACAATTAAAATTGTAGAGATGAATTGAAATGGTAAACTTAGTTATGTCTGGCGGCAGAAGCCTGTAAACCCAGAGCTGAGATAGAGGCTTGTTAAGTTTGAGTCTTGCCAGAGCAATTTAGCAAGACTCTGTCTCAAAATAAAAAGATCGGTCTTTGTCATAGAAAAGACTAATTTCTTCAGCAATTTGCAAGATGGTTTTGCAGGATATATGGATCTGTGGTAGAAATTGTTTTCTTTTGTGGCTTGCAAGATTTTACTCCACCCTCTTCTGGACTTCAAGGTTTGTGTTTAGGAGTCTGGTATAATTCTAGTGAGTTTACCTTTATAGTGATTTATTGCTTTTATCTAACTGCTTTTAAGATTCATTCTTTGTTATGGACCCTGGGATTTTGACTGTGATGTGTTATGGAGAGGTTTTTATCTGATCATTGCTATTTGGGGTTCTATATGCCTCCCTTCTCTGTATGTAAAATTTGTATTTGGAAAGTTTTCTGCTATTATTTCTATAAACAGAATTTTTATATTATTTGTACTATTTTCTGTTTTTTAATATAATCACACATTTTCAGATAATTTGGTTATGTAGTTCTTTATTTCCTTCCCCTTGACCCCAATGGGTAAGCTTTGGTGGAGTTGGGAGTTTTTGGAGGAATTTTGTTGCCTTGTTTTCTCATGTTTCCATTTGTATGTGTGTGTGTATGTGTGTGTGCTGATGTTTTGAAATTGATTATAGTAGATGACTTCATTCTAGTAGGGAGACCTCTTTAGACAGTGTCTGCTTTTGGGGGATGCTCTCTAGTACTGGCTATCTATAGGCTTTTGATTTTGTCCCAAGACCCAATCACCTCTGTTTGAGAAGGCAGGCTCCAGTGTATTGGCCCAGCAAGAATGGTCTGCAGTATTAATGACACAAAGGCAACTCAGATATTGGCAAACAGAGAAAACCAATGAATAGTAACACCTATGCTACCTTGGCAATAGTGGCAAAATCAGCAACAGTAACAGTATCAAAGTCACTTTGGATATAGGCATACCCTAAGAACCAGGACTGTACCCTTACCATACACAAGAGATCCATGCTTATAAATACTATGACAAGTCAAATATTTTTTTTTTTGACAATTATTTAAGACCTTTATTAACAGGTGCTTGCAGTTTGTTGACTTTTTTGAAAAAATCAAGTTGTAAACTTTTATTACAAATTAAAAATGAAGTTCTTAAAAATCTCAACTTGACCAGATATGAAACAATTTAAAAACCTTTAAAGGTGTATTGAGAAAAACCAGGCTTTTTTAAAAAACACGTTTGTCATTACC
>PVLD010022879.1:0-28464 GCA_004027595.1 Dinomys branickii | reverse complement strand
TTTTTTTTTTTTTTTTTGTGGTACTGGGGATCGAACTCAGGACCCTGTGCTTGCTAGGCAAGCGCTTATTCCACTGAGCTATATCCCCAGCCCTTGAGGTAAGGTCTTACTCTGTAGTTGAGGCTGGCCTTGAACTCACTATATAGCCCAGGCTGGCCTCAAGTAATCCTCCTGCCTCAGCATCCTGAATGCTAGGATTACACACATACACCACCATGCTAGGGGCTCCAGACTCACCATTTTTATAACAGTAATAGAAGATAAACAAAATGAAAATTTCAAAATTCTGCCCACCCCATGGGAAAATTGTTGGTGTTTTATTTTTTGAGATAGGGTCTTGCTATGTATTCCAGGCTGGATATGAATTCACGGCAATCCTCCTGCATCAGCCTCCCAAGTGCTAGGATCACAGGCATGTACCACCACGTCTGACATTTTTTTTTTAATGTAAAGGGGGTTTTTTGTTTGTTTTTTCAGTTGGGGAATCTTACTATATTGCCCAGGTTGGTTTCAAACTCCTGGATTCAGCAACCTTTTGCCTCAACCTTCTGAATAGCTGGGAGTACATACACCTGGTCACTGTGCCCTGTTTTGTGTGTGTGTGTGTGGTACTTGGGATTGAATCCAGGCCTTCCTGTTGAGCTACATCCTTGCCCGCTTTTTTGAGACAGGGGTTACAATGTATTTATTCTACTATTCAAAGATATCTGAATGTTTCCTTTTATTTTATTTTTTTTGGTGCCAGGGCCTCATGTATCAATACAAGGCCTCATGTATGCAATACAAGCACCCCAACACTGTACTACACCCTCAGCCTGAATGTTTTCAATGTTTCCAAGTTTTGACTACAGTATTACAAGTAATGCTGCTATGAACATTCTTGAACATCTGCCCTGATGTACAGATATTCAGGTTTGTTACAGTAGAACTGCTGGATCATAGGTACGCCTGTCTCTGGAAATATAGTTAAAATGTATATTCCACAGTAATTGTTCCAAGTCAAACTACCCTGGGCCAAATAGCAAAGTTCCTGACACATCACAGAATTTAAAACTTTTGCCCTCTCCTTGAATACATATTTCATCTTTGTTTTCATCTGGAGAGTCTATGATTCCTAAGAAGCTGAGTACTAAGCCAGGTGTGGTGGTGCACATGTATAATCTGGTATTGCAGGAGCCCGAGGCAGGAGAATTGACAGTTCAAGCCCACCCTGCCAGTTTAAGAGACTTAGCAAGACCCTGTCTCAAACAAATAAAAATTCAAAAAAGAGTTGGGGCTGGGCACAGTGGTGCACAATTCTAGTCCCACTACTCTGGAGGCTGATGCAGGAGGATCACCTTGAGTTCTAAGCCATTCAAAGCTACAGAGTAAGTTCAAATCCAGTCTGTACTACATAGCGAGACCCTGTCTCAAAAAAGAAAAAAGAAAAAGAAAAAAAGGGCCAGGGATATAGCTTGGCTGCATAGCACCTGCCTGGCAAGCACGAGGTCGTGAGTTCGATTCCCGGCACAAAAAAATTTTAAAAATAAATAAAAGTGAGGGGTGCCTGGGGAAAGAGTTCACTGAAAAGGTCCTGGGTAAAATCCTTATCCCCCCCCCACAAAAAAAGTCAAGAACCTTTTCATTTGTTTGACCACTATTTGAAACAATATAAATGTTTATTTGCCTTTTTCGCTATTGACATCTGCACTCACATACCAAAAGCCATGGTGGAGACGGAGACGATGGCTAAAGGTAGCAACAAACTAACCAGCATCGCTGTGCTGCTGCCTCCACAGTGCTGCTCTCCTCACTAATTCCTTTTGGGAAAGTGGTTATTTTTATTAGAAATCTCTTATGTTTATGATAATATGTAATAGTATTATTATGTATAAATTCACAAACTTTAAATTTTTAACAATTTATTTATTTTATTTTTCTCTTTTGGTGGTACTAGGGAATTAAACATGGGCTTTTGTACTGAGCTACAACCCTAGCCCTTTTCTTACTTTTGAGACAAGAACTCACTGAGTCACTCAATTGCCCAGGCTGAGCTCAGACTGATGATCCTCCTGTCCTTAGGCTCCCAGAGAGCTTGGGATTACATGAATGTGCCACTATGGTCAGCTCTCAATTTTAATTAATTAATTAATATTTTGGGTTTATTTTTTTTGTACCAGCAATCGAACTCAGGACCTTGTGCTTGCCTGGCAGGCACTTGTGCCTCTGAGCTATATTCCCACCCCTTTTTCTGTCTGAGACAGGGTTTCACTGTGCAGCTCAGGCTGCCCTTGAGCTCACTTTGTAGCCCAGGCTGGTCTTGAACTCAAAATGATCCTCCTGCCTCAGCCTCTTGAGTGCTGGGATTACAGGTGTGCGCCACCACACCTGGCTCTTTTGACACTTTTAGAAAAGATTTTTGTAGTTTCCTGCTTCCTCTAAGTCTTTTCCAGTTTATTTATTTTTTTTTACTTTTTCACTTTTTTGGGGCAGTACTTGGTATTAAACTCACAGCCTTTGATCTAAGCTACAACTCTAACCCTTCACTTTTTTGAGACAGGGTCTCATTGAGTTATCAAGCTGCCCAGAATGGGCTGGAATTTGTCATCCTCCTTCCTCAGCCTTGCATATGCCACTCTACCCAACTCTTATTTTTCTAAGCATAGTAAACTTGAGTTTTATAATCTTAATATACAAAGTGTTTTGTTTTGCTTTTTAATGCAATGTAGGGGTGCAACTCAGTCTTGTTAAGGCCTAACAAGCCTTGTACCACCACCCTACTTCCCCAGTTCTACAGACTATTTATAGGTCTATTTCATTTTACCATTGTTTCTCTTAGTTCTTATTCAAGATAATTTCTTTGTTTTTTAAAAATTTATTTCTTTGTATATATTTTTTGTTTTGTTTTCCATAGGATCTTACTATGTAGCCTAGGCTGGCCTGGAATTCACCACCACACCTGTCTCTGTGCACTGTTTTTAACCAGGTGCTATGGCTGCACTTGAGCAACTATTGGAGGGATTCCTCCGGGATCCACTCAAAGCCTGAGGCTTTGAACCGTCTAGGTGGTGTGAAGCGGGGCAATGCAGTGTACCTGCCTGAAAGTGACTGTGGGCTCTTCCCCTCCCTTCTGCTCTTCTCTACCCCCTGCTTAGTTCCATGCTAAAGAAACCTTTTTGTAGACCCCTGGAGGAAGGGGGCTTACTTCTGGCTTACCCTAAGGATATAATCTTGCAAAGAGTCCATCTTACTTTGAAGAGAATCTTAAATCCTCCACCTCATAAGGATCCTGGGCTTTGACTTTTACCCTCTTCATCCTCTGAGGGCATCAAACCTGAAGTTCAGGTTTGTCCCGGGCAAATGTCCTCAGTGTAAACTCAGCACACTGCTCTGCTTACCTCTCTCTGAGATTTTTATACTGTTTTTTTTCTTTTTTCTTTTTGAGATGGAGTCTCCCTATGCAGTTCAGGCTGGCCTTGAGCTCACTTTGAAGCCCAGGCTGGTCTCAAACTCACAATGATCCTCCTGCCTCAGCCTCCTGAGTGCTGGGATTATAGGTGTGTGCCACCATACCCAACCAAGGTTTTTTTTTTTTTTGGGGGGGTGCCTTTTTCAGACAGGGTCTCGCTATACAGTTCAGGCTGGCATTGAGCTCACTTTGTAGCCTAGGTTGGCCTCGAACTTGCAACAATCCTCCTGCCTCAGCCTCCTGAGTGCTGGGATTATAGGCGTGCACTACCACGCCCCAAAAAATTATTGTACGTTCCACTTTTTTTTTTGTGCGGTACTAGGGATTGAACTCAGGACCTTGCGTTTGCCAGGCAGGTGCTTATTCCACTGAGCTATACCCTGCTTGCCAAGATTTTTTACATTAGTATTTTCATAGGTCTTTGTTACTTTGAAGTTGGGTTTTTAAATTCCAGAATTTGATAATTATTTTCAAAAAAGAGGCAGCTAATCAAAATAACCTAACAAACGATATTCTAGGAAATGGATTCTTTTTCTAAAAAATGTAAAACCAATATAACAAAATCAAAAAGAAAATTACACATAACTCTACTGTCTATATCCTTAACCCTTGTGTATGTTCCAGTCTGTTCTCCAATTGTAGACATATTTTCTACACAGGTCATACAAATCTGATGTTTGCACACCAGCTGTTGCATACGTTTTATTTTGGGTGATAGTACGAAAAGGCCAATGGCCTCAGGGCGGGGCACTCTTAGGGAAAAACCATCCAGAGACTGTAAAGATCTTGGGAATCAACTTACAGAAAGACGCGACCCGGCTCTTGCCCTGGCGATGCTCTCCTTCTCCTTCTCAGACACCCGTCTCTGCACGGCCTGGAAGCTGTTTAAAGTCGCAGAGAAGTCGCTCATGAGGCGCTCCTTCTGGAGTTTCTGCTGACGCTAAGGAAGTTAAGCAACACATTGAAATTCCATACTGACCCAGATTACTTAGACTTCAATGCCTGTGGAAACCAACATTATTGCCCTTCAAAACTCCCAACTAGAAAAATTACTACAAAATAGACTCTGCCTTAAATGAATAAATTTGTTCTTTGCTAGCTGAAATCTCTGGTAAAATTCAGACTTTTTTTTCTTTCACTCTAACAAATTTAGAAACTGGGTACCATTTACTTTATAATCTCAGAAGAAAATGTAATTTAGAAATTTTGTTCCCTGGAGAACCTAAAAGCAGAAAAAACACCTTTGGACTCAGAATGGAAACTATATTCACCTACACTGAGTTGATGGCTTCCCTGAAAATCATTTTCCTTTATAGGCATTTTTTTTTCTTAAGGGAGGCTTACATTATT
The DNA here is from genome assembly GCA_004027595.1 of Dinomys branickii. NCBI lineage: Eukaryota > Metazoa > Chordata > Mammalia > Rodentia > Dinomyidae > Dinomys > Dinomys branickii. Next base: position 23,666 of record PVLD010022879.1, on the reverse strand, counting down.
ATTATTTTTTGTCTTTTTGAGACGGTCTCACTATGCACCTCAGGCTGGCCTTGAGCTCACTTTGTAGTCAGGCTGGTCTCGAATTTGCAACGATTCTCCTGGCTCAGCCTCCTTCCTGCCTCAGCCTCCCCAGTGCTGGGATTACAGGCATGTGCCACCACTGCCCAGCTTGGAAAGCTTAAATTCTTTGAGATCTTGATAACTACTTTTATCTAAGGGCTACTTGACTAAGCCTGCTACTTCTATATCTTAAAAAAACACATACTGAGACCATTTGTCCTGTGCTTATAAGAACACAGAAATAAAAACTCACCTTGACCTCAAACAGCTCATTATGTATTTCTAATTAAAGGATATAAATAGACAAATGAAAAAGTCATAAATACTGTCATGGCTGTATCCAACTAGTACTTTAGGAGTTCAGAGGCAGAAATAATCAGTCAAGTGGCCAAGAAAGGCCTCAGGAAGCAGTGAACACTAAAGGAGGAGTTCTGTGTAAACAGGCGGGAAGATGGGCTGGGGTGAATCCAGCCCAGAGAATCACGTGGGCAGCAGCACGGGGGCAGAAGACTGAGAGTTTCTAAGGAGACGGTCCGGCTGGAATCAAAGGTTTACTCATAAGAGAAGCTGTAAGACAAAACCTGGAGGCAGGCAGGGCTTACTGTAGTAGGTCTTCAATCTCAAGCTATGAAGGAGTTGAGGGTTCGATATCTGAGCACTTTTCGAGCAACGAAAACCTGGCAACTTAGAAAAACTAGTCCTTGGTGGCATATCAGGCAGGAAGGAAAGAAGAAACACGTCAAAAAAAAAAAATTACTCTAGTCGGACTAAGGGTGGAGCTCAAGGACAGGGCATTTGTCTAGAATGCATGAACCTGGGTTCAATCCTCAGCTCCCCCCACCCCTAAAAAGTTTACTGCGATAGTCTAGGTTTAAGGTTGGGAGACCATAATATCAGTAACGGAACCACAAAGAAATAAATTTAAGAACAATATGACTTAGTAACTGGTGTTGAAGGAAGAGGGACAAAGTCAAGAATGACAATACTATAACAATAGGGAGGGAAATCCTGCCAGGCAAAATCATTTTTTTTTTTAAATTTGGCAATAGCGATAAGACCTGGGGCCTCCTGCATGCTAGGCAAGTGTTCCATCACTGAGCCACAAACCCAGCCCCAAAGTGCTATACTTTAAGGATAGCATAAGCATTTCCATGTCACAGTTATAATCTTTGGTACATACAGTCCATCAAGCTGATCTAGTAAATTTTCTTAAATTTTATTTTATGAGACAAGGACTTGCTATGTAGTTCAGGCTGGCTTGAACTTACAATGTAGCCCAGGGTGGTCTTGAACTCCCAGTAACCCTTCTGCCTCAGTCTCCTGAGTGCTGGGATGACAAGCATTCACCAGCACATCTGGCTTCATCTAGTAAATTTTATATAAACCTTTCTTATAAATTGTTGCCAGTTTTTATGAATACTGGGAAACAAATATTTCTATTATGAATCAAGCTAAAGTGAGCCCCACTGTAACAGGTACTATTTACATTTGGCTACAGGTACATTTTTTCCCTTTGGACAAATTTCCATGCATGGGAATATTATGTCAAAGGTACAGTCTTTTTTCTGGTTCTTTATTTCTTTTTAAGAGGCGAGATTATTTCAGCTCAAAGATTCAGAGGACTCAGCCCACGGTTGGCCGCTCCAAGGCAGAAACAGCAGGTAGCCAGGCTCAGCAGAGAAAAACTGCTCAACACACGGCAGCCGGTGGGCAGTGAGCCACAAACTTTTTACCATGACAATTATTGTCAATCAACTTATTTCAGGGGTTTTAATGAATAATTACAAATAAAATACCATGTTAAGTTTTAAATGTAGGTAGAATATTCAAGAGGAAAATACCAGAACAGGGAAGGTGATTCAGGTCAAGTACTTGGAGGCTAAGGGGCCAAAGCTAGAAAAAGATCCACGGGTCAGGGTCATGAGGGTGACAGCGGGGGCACAAGAGTAGATAACCGGGGGAGGAAGAATAGAGTCAGAAAACCAGAGGGTCCAGGGCAGAGCACCAGAGCTAGCGCACTCCTAGAGCAACAGGGCCCAGGACAGAGGCTGCGCCTGAACCTGGGAATCAGCAGAGTGGGAGAGAGAACAAAAGAGAATCACATAAAGGAGAGAATTTCAGTGGAAACAGGTTGGGCAAGAGGATCCGAAAGAAAACTAACAAAAATGAGGCTGGGGTTTGAGAACTGGATGGTCACAGACAGTAGTACATAGGTGCGGGGAAAATGCGGAGGATGTGTGGTTTGACAGCAGTGGAAAGGCTGAGAGGGCTAAGATAAACTAAGATGTAGGAAGAGCAGAGAGACAAAAGGGTACTCAGCACAACGGCGGACAGGGAATCAGGGAATTGTATGTCACCCGAGAGAGTACATTTATAGATCTATTTTGTGTTCTTAATGATCCAAGCTAATGGAAGAGAATAATAGCAAGCATAATCCAAAAATAACTTGCATTGGTTTTGGAGCACATTAGATGAATTTATATTGCTTGTAGATTTAACTTTCTGTTTATATTTTGCTTAGGCTGCTATTTAACCCTTAGATACTTACAATAATACTCTGCACCAGACACTTAAGACTCCTTTTTCATTACTACAAAATCAATCAGCAAATGTGTCTTCCCTAAGCACATGGGCAGGAGAAGGAAAGGGGTAATTTGGAAGCAAGGTAGAGATACCGGATGGTGAGGGAGTGTTGTAACTACAATTTCACCTTGGGTAACAACTACAACCAACGGGCCGGGCCAGGCATGGTAGCACACTCCTGTAATCCCAGCACTCAGGAGGCTGAGACAGGAGGATCACTGTGACTTTGAGGCCCACCTGGGCTGCAAAGTGAGCTCAAGGCCAGCCTGAACTGCAGAGTGAGACCCTGTCTTAAAAAGGCAAAAAATAAAAAAACTTTTTAAAAATGAAACCAATGAACCACACAAGGATAACTGGAGGGTAATTACACTAGATTACATTTTTTAAAACTAAGACTACATTTTATCAGAACTATTTTGTAGGAGAAGACAAAGCCCCCAGTTGTAGCTCCTTTCTTTGGTTTTTTGGAGATGGGGTCTTGCTATCTAGTTCATGCTGGCCTTGAATTCACTGTGAGCACTTCGGAAGCTGACATGGGAGGATTGCTGTGAGTTTGAGGCCAGCCTGGGGTACATAAACAAGTTCAAGGCCAGCCTGTACTACATAATGAAGGTCTGCCTAAAAAAAAAATTGAACTCACTGTGTAGCCAGGCTGGCCTTGAATTTGTGATTTTCCTGCCTCAGCCTCCCAAATGCTGGGATTACAGGTGTACGCCACCACACTTGGCTTTGGCTCCTCTTTAATATAAAGAGTACAAAAATTTCAATACTGAACCATGCTACATTAAATAGCTTGCCAAATTAAACTGGTGCTTTCCAAACTTTTGTGATGGAGACCCATCGTAAAAATTTGATATATCAAATGATATCACATCATTTGATATCATCAACCTAATATATACACATAATATATATTTTATGACTTCCTGGGAGGTATCATACATGTAAGAAATAAAAATTTCATGTTATATTTACCGTTATCACATGGTACACACTGTTTCTACTCTATTTTAGTTTTTGAAAATACTGCTCATAACACATTAAAATGGTTTCATGTTCCAAGAGCCACAGCCAAAGTTTGAAAAACTCAGAAGAGAAGTTGAAGGCTGTGTCTTCAGAACCGTCTAAGACATCATTTTAAAAGTTCACCAATAAAAGTTACATAAGTGCCCCTGTGAGTGGTACAGAAGCTAAAAGCACAACAGGCTAAGGTCAGTGGAGAAGGTTTTCTCCTGCAGGCAGACAAAGGAAGACAATTAAGAGTTAAGCACCAGGAAAGGACAGGACAGATCTAGTTTCAGGAATGAAAAGAAGACATAGCTTCTGAAAGGAACAATGAACCCAGTAAAAACTGTGCACTTAACATGTTCACAATGGGGCTACAATTTGTACATGTTGCTGCCAGATGGCTCTGTATCAGCCAATGGGACTATGCCACACCACATGATGGGGAAGTCATGCACATACCACTAGTGGCTCAAGCCAGTGGGACTATGTTAAAGAACTTAAATGGTGACTGAGTAAAACTACTTGAAAAAGAGACATTTTCCCTGAGCATTTCCTTAGCCTTTGACCTATGAACGTCCCTTAGTGGGACACAAAACCCTGATGTGAATATTGAAACACCAAGTTTGATTAAAATATAAAAATACTGGTAAGACCCAGTATACAGGTGCTGGCCAAACCCCAAGAGACATACACACTGAGGCTCCCCTCCTGCTCAGTCCAGTGTAGTAATGTTGGGGAGAACAGTAGCCACCTCATGTTGAGCACCTCCCTGTACCTGTGCATACATTTTCTACTGGACCACCAGTCATACCCCACTTTAACATATAAGAAAATTGAGAAGGAACACCTTGCATCAAAAGCAACTTATTTTTGTTCCATGTACTGATTTCTCTTTTTACTAAAATAAAGTCTTTTTTCTAACAATAAACACAGAAAATACCAACCTGCTCTGAAGCAGATAAGGGAAGGGGCAAGGACCCTAATTCCTTCAGCAATTCATTCGTTTCCTTGGCGAGCTGGTTTGTGGAGTGCTGTAACTGTTGCCTAAGACAGAAAAGACACGTTTTAGGATGTGACTTCTTGAGAGCTATTATACTATTATTTTGTTCTCAGAGTGTCTCATAACACTGGAAATCAAGGCCTTTTGAATAAATGGGTGCCTCAATGTCCATGCTCATCAAAAACTTTCAGAAACAATCCCCCGACAAACCCACCCCATGCCTGTAATCTCAGCACTCAGAAGGTTGAGGCAGGAGGATCGTCATAAATTCCAGGGCTGGGGATATAGCTCAGCAGCACAAGTGCCTGCCTGGCAAGCGTGAGGTCTAGTGTTCAATTCCCGGTACTAAAAAAAGAAAAAAGGAAAAAAAAAAAGAATTCCACGCCACCTTGAGCTACATAGTGAAACTCTATCTCAAAAAAGAAACAGACCAGGGGCTGGGAATATAGCTCAATGGGTTAAGTGCCTGCCTAGCAAGCACAAGGTCCTGAGTTTGATCCCCAGTACCAGGGGGAAAAGAAGAAACAGATGAAGAGAAATTGACGCTCACCTAAATCTCAGGGTTTTAACACACTGAACTCTTTCATAAAAACCCCTCCTTGCATTTGAATTTCCCCAGAGCGCTACATGCTTGGCATCTGTCTCAGCCTACTGACTAGAATCCAGGAACAGGGGGACGGCTGAAATATGCATTACAAGTACAGCTTCCTAGCCAGGCATGGTGGTGCACGCCTGCTACCCTAGCACTTGGGAGGCTAACGCGGGAAGACAGACAAGTTCAACGCCAGCCTAGACTACATAGTGACCCTGTCTCTAAATAAATAAATGAAAAAAATACAAATAAAAAATAAAATAAAAGCATAGCTTCCTTTTCTTCCCCCTGGTACCAGGAATTGAATTCACAACCTTGCACTTGCCAGACAAGCGCTGTGCTGCTGAGCTATAGCTGTGGCCCAAAGCATAGCTTCCTAGCTGCCCTAGGGAACAACCTGAAAAGATTTGTTCTTGCATATTGTCAATACCTGATCCTTTTTTAGGTCTATCCTTGGCTCCTTACCTGCTCTTTATGCTTGCCTTTTTGGCCTTTCCCTCCAAAACAAGAATCCTTATGCTGTTTAAAAATATATACGGACCTGTAATCCCAGCGCTTGGGAGGCTGAGGCGGGAGAATCATTGTAAGTTCTACAACAGCCTGGGCTACACAGTGAGCTCAAGGCCAGCCTGAACTGCACAGTGAGACCCTGTCTCAAAAAGACAAAAAAATAAACAAACCAAAAATATATACAGACAAGGCTGGGGTGTGGCTCAGTGCTTGACTGGCAAGTGCAAAGCCTTGGGTTCTATCTCTGGTGCCACAAAAAACAAAAACAACAAAAACCCCCAGAAGGAATCTAGGTGGTAGGGGGAGGGGCACACGCCTCTAGTTCTACCTACTCAAGAGCCTGAGACAGGAGGAATGCTTGAACCCAGGAGTTCAAGGCCAGCCTGAGCAACATAATGAGTGTCCCCCCCATCCGCCCCCCCCCCGCAAGAAAGTGGGGTAGACACACAAAAACAGAACAAAAGGAGTAGGAAGAAAAAAATACCAAGTGGGACTGAAAAGTAGTAGAAATAGCCAGGTGTGGAGGCAGCACTCCGGAAGCTGAGGAGAAGGGTCACAGGAAGTTCAAGCCCAGCCTGAACTATATAGCAAGACCTTGACTCAGCCCCAAAAGAAAAGTATGGCAAAAATACAGAACGAGCTCCTTTCTTTCATGGTCTCCTTTAATCTCTGGCCATTTCTTTTACTCTCTTTTCTCTCTGCCATTTCTTCAAAGGTTTTAAGGGAGGACAGAGAAACCACCTGTTCTGGTCTGAAAGTCTGGTCTGCCAGTTCGTGTGCTGCAACCCCAACCCCAAGGTGATAAATTAGAAGACAGCACTGGGAGGTGACCGGATCCTGAAGGTGGAGTCCAAGTGCAGGCCCGAGTGCCTTCCTACAAGAGGCCCAGACAACCTTGCCTCCTCCATCCAGCAAGGACACCGAGAAAAAGTGGGACCTCACTACACAGTGTACCTGTCACCGCTCTGATCTTGGATTTCCCAGCCTCCACAACTATGAAAAATAAACTTCTGTTGTTTATACACCATCTAGTTTCTGGTATTTTGTGATAGCAGCCCCAATGGACTAAGATAGCACAACAGTAACTATTAATGTTCTTTACTAAAAACAGGCCTCCAAGATTTAAAAAGAGAGGAGCAGTCAACAACAAGGAAGAGGGGGGTCAATCAGAGAGGATTAAAATACTCAGAGATAGTTCACATCTCTGTGGAAAAAGTTCACCATAGTAACAGTCACTCTCTCACTTTATAATGTCTAGAATAGGAAACAGAATATTGCTCAGTATATTTTAATGATGAGGAACAAAACTTCTAAAACCAGGAACAAACCAGGCGTGGTGGTGTACGCCAGTAATCCCAGCACTCAGGAGGCTGAGGCAGGAGGATCATCTTCACTGTAAGGCCAGCCTGATTGGGAGACCCTGTCTCAAAAAAAAAAAAAAAAACCAAAATAAAGAAAAGAAAAGAGAAAGAAAGAAAGAGAGAGAGAGAGAGAGAGAGAGAGAGAGAGAAAGAAAGAGAGAGAGAGAGAGAGAGAGAGAAAGAAAGAAAGAAAGAAAGAAAGAAAGAAAGAAAGAAAGAAAGAAAGAAAGAAAGAAAGAAAGTAAAGAAGAATGTGATTATAAAAGAATCAGGAATTCTACTACTAGTTCACTATTCTATCCCTCAGGCTGCCCTTGCGTCATTCTGAATAAATTTCCTAGTTTTATGTACAGCTGAAAATCCAGCTATAAATTAGATCATCTGTGAGCAGAATATAGTTTAAGAGTTGTAAACATTTCCTTCTCTCTCTAATATTCTGCTAAAGTAACCAAGGGAAGAAAGAAGCAGTCAGACCATCGAGAGGCAGTGGGAATCTGAATCCATTCGTATACCCTGTTGCCCACTTCTAGGTCCAGCAGTTACCTCCCCACCCGCTGTTTCTCTCTGACTTCACAGACTGGAACCTGGGTTGCCACATGGGGCAGCAAGGACACCCATGCATTCTCCAGGGGGCCTCGCAAAACCCAGCCCTAGCAGGGAGCTACTCACAGATTCTCCTGTAGCTTGCTTGAGTCCTGCTTCGTTCCTAGTTGGCTCATCAAATTCTTTATCTGAGCAGCTGGGGAGGTGGGGGGAGAAAGATTTATTTAAAAGGTAAATACATTCATCCTAAGCTCCTACTTCTCAGATCACTGGTCTATCCACATCCTGAGTAAATTCATACAACTAACTGAAACCATGCTGCGATCAAAACCTCCGAAAGCTGTAAATTTCACCTTCAGAGTAACTGTTACTAAGTATTAGACAGAATTCAGCGGTACAGTATGTGCTTGGAATGACTTAGGTCCTGAGTTTGATCCCTAGTAACATAAAAAAAGGAAACAGTCATCACCTTTGGAAGGTGTTGATACCAAACATGAATTCACAACAAAAATTTAAATCCACTAATATATACTAATTTTTCTATAGCAAATATTTTTGAAAAGGCAATGTACATTTATCATTAATAAATAAGTCACCACTGTTGGGCGTGGTGGTGCATGCCTGTAACCACAACATCCTAGGAGGCTCAAGCAGGAGGATCACAAGTTAAAAACCAGCCTGGGCAACTTAAGAGATTTCGTGAGACCCTGTCAGAATAAAGAATTTTAAAAGGCCGGAGGTGCAATTAAAAAAAAGGCTGGGGATGTAATTTTAAAAGGCCCTGGATCCAACATGTATCTTAGTTTTGGAAATAAGGACATATAGTTAGGTTAAGTATTTTGTATAAGAAGCAGGGCAAAAATTCAATCTTAAACATATCAGATTCCAGTGGAATCTTTCAACTGTGCCAGGCTGTCTATGCTGTGAAATAGTCAAATACGTGGTTTTGTTCCACCTCTACCTTTTCCTAGATTTTGCCAAGACTAGGACTGATAATGTTTGAATCCTGGACATTTAAAGCCATAGCCTGGATCAGGAAAGCAGAAGTCCAGAGGCACTGATCCTCTTTCAATAGGAAGAAATATCCTCATGCCAGTCTGCCTGGGAATCCGATTGTGTCCTTCACTGATTACTGCAATAGGGAACACAGCCCATGATTTCTTTTGGCAGCTTGCTTTCCATTTTTCTTTTTGGTGGAACCTGGGAAAAGCCTATTTATTCACAGAGGTTGGAAGTGGGTTGTATCATTTCCTCACCTTTTTTTGTTTGTTTTCCAGCGTTAGGGATTGAGCCAAGGGTTCTGTCTGTACTACGCAAGCACTCTGCACTGGTTACACTCTTGGCCCTTTTGTATAATTTCTGGTTTGCCTGCTTGCTTTTTAAGAGCAGCCCTGTCTTCTGTTACCAGGCGCTAAAGTACAGAACACATTAATAGGGTTCTCTGCCCAGAGGAAACGTGCTTACCTTCAAGTTCTAACAGGACTGAACTCAGGACCCTGCACTTGCACTTGCCAGGTAGGCTCTTGGGCCGCTGAGTGTATAGCCCATAAGACTTGAGAATATTTTAGGGACAATATACATACAATGTTTCTTTTTTTCATACAATGTTTCTAAATCCAATAAAAAAGAATGCTCACTTACTAGAATTTTGAAGTTCAAAAATTAATTATTTTAAATTTACTTTATGGTAATGGTGCTCTTTAAAGTAAGGGGTCACAGTCATAATCTTGTCCTTAATTTGGTCACCAACAGTTGTTTAAAAAAAAAAAAAAACAAGATAAAGTTTATTGAGTACCAGTTACTTAACAGTAACACTGACATGCTAATAGTCCCTAAGTCTGATAAGCCGTGTCAGACAGAAACCTAATTCATTGCTGAGTGACCACTACTGCCCTTAGCAGTATGTTCAGGTTACTGCTCCCTAGCCACAATCACTGCATCATGAACGTTACAAAGCAAAAATTTCCAATCGAAAATATACAGGTTTTTGCCAGGTGTCGTGGTGCACACCTGTAACCCCAGAATTTGGGAGGCTGAGGCAGGAGGATCACTGCAAGTCTGAGGCCAACCTGGGCTAAAGGACAGCCTGAATTACATGGTGAGACCCTGTCTCAAAATGAACAAAAACAACAACAAAAAACAGGATAGGTTTATAACACTTCAGATTATGATTTCATCTTATTTTGATGTTTTCCCAGCAAAACTAGGAACTCCAATTTTGCAGTGGAAATATAAGATTTACTTTACTAAAAACTTGCCTTTTGACAAAATTCCCTAAAATATACCTATTCTATTAAGTAGGGTTTACTTATAACTTAATGATTCTATAGGAAAAAGCAAGCCCTATAATTACTATGTTCTGCTAAGACAGTTTTAAGATATAAATAGCCATTTTTGTTCATCACTAACATGTGATGTCCTTATCTAATAAGCCAGGGTACCACTAAAGCTATCAACTGAGCAGTCATAAAAATAACTTATGAATGAAGACAAAAATAACATCGCCAGGTGTGGTGGCACACACCCATAATCCCAGCACTTGGGAGGCTGAGGCAGGAGGATCGTTTCAAGTTCAAGACCAGCCTGGGTTACAAAGTGAAGTCAAGGCCAGTCTGAACTGCATAGCGAGACCCTGTTTCAAAAAGACCAAAAAAACAAAATCTATGATGCTTAGTAGCATTTACTATGACCCAGAAGTAGGTATCTGATAAGCACCTTATTTTACACCAACAATGCTTTAAGCAAGCATTGGTATCCTGATGATTCACACATGGACACAATGAAGCACTGGAGTTACAGAACTCATTCATTTATTCACTCATTCATTCAGAGTGCAGTGCCCACTCTACACTGTTCTATGCCCTTAGAAGACACTTGGTTTCAAGAAGCTTACATTTCTGAGGTAGACAATAAACATACATCAGGTGGTGACTGGTGGTATAAAGAAAAATAAACTCAGGTAAGGGCTGGAATGAAAGGGGAAGGCAAAGGGTGGTAGTTTAGGTAAGGTGAGCGGAGAAACCTCTCTGAAAAGGTGTCACCATCAAAGTCCAAAGGAATTAAAAGATCAAGCAGCTGGGCAGTGGTGACAGACACCATAATCCCAGCACTCTGGGAGGCTGAGGTAGGAGGATCACAAGTTCAAGCCCAGCCTTGGTAATTTATCGAGACCCTGACTCAAATTTTTAAAATTTTTAAAAGGGTTGGGGATGTAACTCAACATGAAGTCCATGGATTCAATCCCCAGTGCCACAAAAAAAAAAAAAAAAAAAAAAAAAAAAAAAAAAAAAAAAAAAAAAAAAAAAAAAAAAAAAAAAAAAAAAAAAAAAAAAAAAAAAAAAAAAAAAAAAAAAAAAAAAAAAAAAAAAAAAAAAAAAAAAAAAAAAAAAAAAAAAAAAAAAAAAAAAAAAAAAAAAAAAAAAGAAACAGAACAAGCCATTTACTCCAGGCAAAGAATAATTAGTACAAAGTCCCCAAAACAAGAGTCCTTGATGTGAAGAAAGAATAGCAAGGTGGTCCAATGGTTAGAGCACAATGAGGAAGCACAAAAAGAACTAGCCAGTGAGGTGGTGGGAAGCCAGATTGTACAAGGCCTTTTTAAAAAAAATTTTGATTGATTGATTTTTGAGACAAGGTCTCACTGTGTAGTCCACGCTGGTCTTGTAGTCCAGTTGGCCTTGAACTCTATGTATTTCAGGCTGGCCTCCAACTTCCAGCAATCCTCCTGCCTCAGCCTTCCAACTGCTGGGATTATATGCGTGCGCCACCACACCCGGCAACATACAGGGCATCTGAAACAGTTTTAAGGACTTGAGTGTTACTTAAGTGGCAAGCCACTGATGGGCTTCAGCAGAGGGTCATAATAACCAAAATTCAACCTCAGGGCTAATTCCAATAGCTGCATTTTTTATGTTACATTATGTTGTCTTAAAGGTCTGACTCCTAAAGGAAATAAAATGCAGTCACACAAGGCAGGCCTGGACTTCCCAGTGTTCCATTTTGCCCCACCCTACCTACCCGCTACCTCCCTAATTTAATAAACTCTGTTCAGATAGGTTGATGTCCTTGCTGTTAACCTGTTCCCTGACCTGACGCCCTCCTGCCCATGAGATTCCTCCTCTGTACTAGAGTCCAGCAGAGTGCCAGGCACCCCATGAGTACATAAATAATCACTGATCTGTTCAGTCAGCTTCCTCCTTTTCACATTATAATACTCTCTTTAAGGCAACTAAGGTAAATTAGCCAGAATGAGATCTGAAACCTAAGCTAGATTTGATCATTCACAGCCCTAGGCAAATCATTTCGTTTTGCTGAGTTTCTTTTTCACCTGCTGCAGATCATATTCAGGGTCAACATTTACCAAGTATTTATTATTTGTGCGGAGTTTTTATTTTCTCTCATTAAATCTTTACAACTAGGTGAAGACTGGATGATCCCTCAGCCCGCCCACCCTGATCAATTCTAAAATTCAATAATAAGAGTCTTGGAATGCTCTTATAGAACCAGTTTTTTACAACTCAAAAGTTGGTTTTGAGAGGCTCCACCTCAGAGACTTTCTTAACATCAGAAATTCAAGGTACATATGAGACTGCATTGATTATATGGACTTGACAGCATAGGCCGCTGCACCCCTCAGGCCCCTCCAGAAAACAGTCGAATAATTGGTTGAATATATGATGACACAGAAAAGTAAACCTAGTAAAAAAAAGAAGTGACGGAAATAGACCTCTTCTAAACTCTAAAAGTATGTCAAGGAATTGAGTTATTAATCACCTATCAAAATATTAAATGCCCTAGAGAAGAATGGGAATTTTATAAAGTATAGAAAACCTCAAATATCAGCTGTTTCCGGTGTGTTCTCCGATGAGAACTTTTCATCCAGATTTCTCTGATTACCTTTGTTAAGAAGACCTATTTTTCTAGGGCTGGGGTTTGGGGGGATATGGGGCTTGGAGACTTTAGGGGATCATTTGCAAACTAAGCATCACAATTAATTAGGCTAAGCCTTCACGAACTCTTTCTGCATTCCTGAAAGTAAGGTATTTTCCAGCTGGGCATGGTGGTGCAAGCCTGTAATCCTAGCAGGCATTCTGGGAGGCTGAGGCAGGAGGATCACAAGTTTGAGGCCAGCCTGGGCAACGTAGTGATTTAGCAAGACTTTCAAAAATTTAAAAAAAAAAAAATGGCCAGGGATGTAGTTCAGTTGGAAACTCTTAGGTTCAGTCACCAATATCCCCAACCAACCTACCCCCAAATTTTTCCCTAAAAGTTTCCAACAAGATTCAGGTATCAGACACCCTAAAACACAAATCATAAGGACAACTGTGTCTTAGTTTATGAAAACCCAAAGAACTTTTTCTATACTGCCTTCTGTAAACACCGCCATCAAGGATGGTTACGGAACAGTCACTCATTGACCCATATATTTCATATCTAAAAACCATACCCTCCTATAAACTTTAAGCACAAAACAAAATATTTTTCAGTTGAGTGCACTTAAAAGATCAAAAAGTAAGATGATACTTCTGGGGAATATTTTTATCAAACAAAATTGAATCTAAAAGGGTATTCTCATGAACTTGGTTAATCAGAAAACTCCAAGCATTTTAGTTAAATGAAAGTTTTATTTTAAATTGACAATGTTACAACACTTTGGATGAGAATAATTGGGCGTTTCCTATGAAGTGCTACGTACTCTTGGAAACTAGATGATTGAGCCAAATGGAACAACATGTCCTTCAGTTTTTTGTAAGCAATTTTGTTATTTTTAAAACGAAACCTCAGGGGCCAGGGATTTATTTAGCTCAGCACTGCAGTACCTGCCTGGCAAGTATGAGGTCCTGAGTTTGATTCCCAGTACCCCCTGAAAAAAAGCTAAGCCTCAACTTCTCCCATCACTGACCTCTCATTTTTTGAAAAGCATGTCCTAGCTGTAACTTTTAAAAGAAGAAGCAAATCAATGTACTGTGTATTATAGCTAACATCGACACTAGGAGCCATTCTAAACTGAACACTCCTTACCTGCTTTTTAGCAGCTATCAGCAGAATCTGAGTCACGAAACAAACCTTAATCCAAATCAAAGTCTAATCATATTGAAAGCAATTACTTTCACTGGTGGGGAAATTTTTTTCTCTTTGATAGACTCTAACTCAGCATATTAAAAAAATTCAATGAAAATGTTTTTTAAAAATATTACTTACACTAAAGCTAAAAACAGAACCCGAAACACCTTTTTTTTAAAATTAGCACTACATCTTTGCAGTACCAAAAGACACCCTCACAATAACAAATGAGAAAATGACTGGTCGTGGTTGCACATGCCTGTAATCCCAGCACTCAGGAAGCTGAGGCAGGAGGATCCTTTCGAGTTCTGAGATCAGCCTGAGCTACAAAGTGCGCTTAAGGCCAGCCTGAACTGTATAAAAGGCAAAAAGAAAAAAAAAAAATTATAAAATGAGAAAATGATAGCCTATATTCTTATGATAATAAAGCCATCTCAGTGTTCTAGACTGAAAATTAGGTTTAAATTGTTTCTATGCAGTATAGCAATAATGAAAATTACCTCACTTTTTAAAAATAGTCATTGTAGTACAATAGTAAAACTCTGAACTAAACTGAAAACTATTACAAATATCAAAGGTGCGCTCTTCTATTTCCTGAACCCATGACAGCCCAGGTAGTGTTGAAGAGCACGGTACCTGAATTAAGCCTACCTAGGTTTGGTTCCTGGTTCCGCCACTTCCTAAATGAGTGATCCTGAACAAAAGGTAACGCTGCCCTGGGCGCGGTTCTTCACCTAAGAAATGGGAGTAACAATAAGGCTGCTTATGGTTGTGGAGAAGATGAAATGAGGTAACATGAAGCCAAGTTCAGAACACTTGTCCGGTGTACAGAAGCACTCAATTAAGGACAGCTATTACTATTATCAAATGCAGGACCAAGAGCAATGTACTCAGCAGTGATAACACCAATTAAGTACATACTGAAGGCCAACATGTCCCCTGCTGCGCCAGGCACTGTAGCTAAGGAGAACTGTATAATGGGGAGTGTCTCTCTACCCCCACAAAACTAATGGCGACTGCTCTACCTGGAGTGACAAGGTCAAAAAGCATTAATTAAGGGCACAGAATATAAGTAAATGCTAAAATAGGAAGAATAAATGCTTGCAAATTAAAAAAAAATGATAGCTAACATTTCTCAAGCACTTACTATAGAGCAGGTACTGTTTTAAGCAGTTTACATAAATTACCTCACTTGGTCCTCACAACCGTACCAAGTAGGTATTATTATGAACTCTATTTTAGATGAGGAGACTGAGTAACAGGGAAGTAAAGGCAAGTGTTTACAAAACTAGTAAGAAGCAGAGGGAGAACCCTTGTAAGAGGCAGAGGCGAGATGACTGTTTGGCTGCCCACCAAATGACTGAACGACAGCAACGTGGGGGACACAGTAAGTAATATCACTCTTCATTGAATGTTTACTATGTGCCTGGCACTGTACTAGGTGCTTCCAAATATTTGCTTGTAATAATTCCACTTTTTTTTTTTTGAGACAAGATCCTGCTGTGTGGTCCAAGCTGGCCTTGAACCCACTATGTAGGCTAGGCTAGCCTCAAACTTGCAGGGATCCTCTTGCCTCAGCCTACCGGGTGCTGGGATTACAGGTGTGTACCACCATACCCATTCATTTTACAGAATGAATTCCATTCATTTTACAGATAAGGTAACAGGAAAAGAGGAAAATAACCTGTTCAAGATTAACAGTGGGGGAGGGGGTGCTCATTCAGAGATGTGCTGACCCTAAAGTCCATTTATTATCTTTCTGACTTTGCTTTATCTTTGAAAAGTTACAAGGACAGGATTTAAAACCAACTCAAAGACTCTATAGCTGAGAGTAGTGGCTCATGTCTATAATACCAGCACCCTAAGAGGATCAGAAATTCAAGCTCAGCCTGGGCAACTTAACGAGACCCTGTCTCAAAAGAAAAAAAAAAAAAAAGAACAACCTCAACTGTTATTTTTTCGGTAAACAAAACACATCAATAGATTAGTCACATAAAGAACAGAGCTGCTGCTTCAGAGTTAACTTTTGGGCTGTTAAATTTTTTTTTCTGTTTCAGCTCGTCCAACACCTGCCCAGCTTTCTCACTCCCACAGTAAGCAGAACTAAGTATTTGTCCTCTGCACCCCAAACACATTGCTAACAGTTGTTTGTATGAGGCAACCAACCCCAGCTGTACCTGTAATGACCCATGCAGCAGGTTGCCCTACCTCAGGCTGATGTGCTCAGCAATTTCAAACCCACATCTGTGGTTGAGCAGATCGTTGCAGAGCTATTCTCTCAAAATTTTCAACTGGTACAGGTGCATGCAGGGCTGTAAGGGTGGACAGGTATGGGTCTGCAGGCCTCCATTCCGAGTGTGCGCTTGGGTCTCAAGGCTGTGTCTTGGAAAGGTTTGGCCACTAGCCCCATCACTGGGTAGACTCAAGGTCATCCTGTCAATATCAAATTCCCAATCTTTTTTTTTTCTGTCTTTTTGAGACAGGGTCTTGCTGTGCAGTTCACGCTGGCCTTGAGCTCACTTTGTAGCCCAGGCTGGTCTCGAACTTGCAATGATCCTCCTGCCTCAGCCTCCCAAGTGCTGGGATTATACGCATGCGCCACCATGCCCAGCCGCATCAAGTAATCTGAAGGGAAGAATTTCAACTCACACAGGTTAGAATCGTAGGCTATGGTAGGTACTATATGGTAGAAGGGCAAAAGGCAAGAGTTCCAAAATGACAGAAAGCTGGGTGTGGTGGTGCACACCTATAACCCCAGCATTTGGTATGCTGAGACAGGAAGATCGCTGCAAGTTTGAGGCTATCCTGGGCTACAAAATGAGACCAAGGCCAGTCTGAACTGCATAGTGAGACACAGTCTCAAAAAGAGAAAAGCAAAAGAAAAAAATAGAAAAAAACCCCCAAATGATAGAAAAGCTTCATTCATTCAAATCAATTAAATACAATTATTGAGCCTGATTCCTGGCTACTTCTCTGATCTTTTTCCCCTACGTCACTCCTCGTTACCTGTAATTCAACCTTTCATAGTCATTCTTTAATCAAAATCTTTCTTCTTCCCTCAAAAAAAAAAAAAATTGCTTACAGTGTCTTCCTCCACCCCTCACACACTCCTTCCCCACTCCGCTGGTGTCTGCTCACTCAAATGTCAACCTCTCGGAGGGACCTTCCTGGCCTAGCTTCCTTAGAATAGCACCCCTACCTCCTCCTGCACGCTCCATGCACTGACACTACTTTACTCTTCTTCGTAGCATGACTGCTTGATATTACCTGTATGTTCACGTGTACAGTCACAAGCGCATGTGCTATCTCAGCGGCGATTCCGTCCTCTGTTCACTGCTCCAGAACACAGCAGGTACTCAAAGA
This sequence comes from Dinomys branickii, assembly GCA_004027595.1. Classification (NCBI taxonomy): domain Eukaryota; kingdom Metazoa; phylum Chordata; class Mammalia; order Rodentia; family Dinomyidae; genus Dinomys; species Dinomys branickii. The sequence goes on along the minus strand of PVLD010022879.1, from coordinate 6,583 downwards.
ATATTTGCTGCATAGTGAGTCATCATATACTTGGGACAGAGATAAACGCTAGAAATACAAGGATGAATAACTCATACCCGCTGCCTCAAAGGAGCTAACAATCTAGCAGGAGAGATAGGAATATCAGGAGAAAAGAAAGTACCACAACTTCAAAGTGTTCTCTGGAGACAAACTGTCTCCCACAGTCACTTGTATACTTAAAATGCTAACAGCTACAGGTCTGTAATATTAATTACAAATCACAGCCGCGCACGGTGGCACACACCTATAATCCCACACTCTAGGATGTTGAGGCAAGAGGACTACAAGTTTGAGGCCAGCCTGGGCAACTTAGCAAGATCTTGTCCCAAAATGAAGAAGGAAAAAAAAAAGAGATGGGGATCTAGCTTACTTCAAAGGCCCTGGGTTCACTCCCCAGCACCACAAAAATGAACATAGGAACGAATAAATTAAAAAGGGGGCTGAAGGTGTAGCTCAGTGGTAGGCCACTTGCCTAGCACATGCAAGACCCCGTATGATCCCCAAAAGCACACACACACACACACACACACACACACACAAATTGCTATTCCTAAGAGAATGATCTGACTTTTTTATGTATTTAGTCTTTTTGAGCTAGGGTCTCACTATACAGTTCAGGCTGGAACTCACTTTGTAGCCCAGGCTGGCCTCAAACTCACAAGGATCCTCCTGCCTCAGCCTCCTGAGTGCTGAGATTACAGGTGGGCGCCACTACGCCCAGCACTATTGATATTATTAATGCTTGATTCCAAGGATCCCCTTGAGTGCAACGCCTAATCAACAGCTAAATCTTACCAATTCTATCACCAAGAAAACCTCTCCCATTCAGTCCTTCCTTTTCATTTTCACAGTTCCTAGCTGGCGCTCTGATTCCTGTCTTTCTCTCCCTTCCAATTCAATTTACATATTCCTAAGAAGTTAAATCCAAGTCCCTCAGTTAGGACATAATGTCCTCCACATTTGGGCTCCAACTCCCCTTTCCAATGTTACTTTCCAGACTTTACCACCTCAGCCAAATTAAATCACTCTTTTCCTATATATACCGTACCCTTTCCTACTACCCTGTCTGTTCATCCTAGTCCCTGTTAGAACGCTCTTTTCTTTACCTTCAAAGCTTAAATCCTTCCCATCATATTTCCAGACCTGGCTCAAATGTCATAATGCCTACCTGATCCATACAAACTGAAAATGGTCTTTCTCCCCAAACACCTACCTAATGTTATTGATAACTCTTCTATAGTACCAGTCCCTTTCAACTTCATACTTTGACAGCAGTTTATATGCTCCACAGACTCCCCGTTGAAAAGCTGTTGAAATGCTAGTTTCTGAACACACTACACTGATACTCAAGCAAATATACACTATTTTACAAAAAGACATTAAAATTGGATTTGGCTTCAACAAGAAAATTTCAGCCATGAACCAGAATTTTCTCATCTAACCTGTACAACAGCTTCCTCACGGAAGAAATCTGGAACACAAAGTACTATACTTTGTAACCAGCAGTCATAATAATTTTTTTTTTTAATTTCTAGGTTTACCGGGGCACATAGTCTTCTTTCCACTTGCAAATGACCCATCCTTGGCCCCTTCCCATCAGAAACCTTTCAACCTCTCGGATTCTATAATATACATTTCAGTTTAAAAGCAAAGTGATTATTCTTTCAAACATAGGACATAATTGTAATTCAGGACCACCCAGTTTCAGCTATTAACAGAGTAGTTACAGACAAGCTCACAGAAAGACAGTAAGAAATAGGGTTAATGATCACCATTCTATCTAAGAAAGTTCCTGGGGCTGACCTCCTGTTTATAAGGCTCTGAGATGATTTTCAAACACAAGAAACTGCCTGTGTTTCACTCCGCTACAGTCTCACCCAGACCCTAATGGTGAGCGGGGAGTTTTCACACAAGCAGTGACATTCTGAATTCCACCGCCAACTCCACCACCTCTTCCTTGCTATGTGGTTGTGGCTCAGTCCCCGGGCTTCTCCTGTGTATCAGATTTGTTCAAAACAGTGGCTCAACAGGGAAGGAAAACGAAAGCCCCACCTGTTTGAAACCCAACAATATAAACAAACGCTTTGCTACAAAGACAAAGCAGTGTCAATTAAAATGCTTCCGATAAATTATCTTTTCTAAAACAAACCAAGTCCCAGTCATTGTGTCCCACTCGCAAACACATGACAGGAAGCAGCGTGTTTTAAATCTCCCCAAAAGATGCACTCTCCACTTCCCTTAATTGAAAGCTGCTGATTTCTAAGGAACCAGTGGCTAAGAGGACTGTAAACCTAAAGCCTTCATCAGTAAACAACCCCCTATCCACGCCGGCCAAAGAGGAAAGCGAGGTGGGTGGAGGCCGATGACAGGAAAAACTCGGCTGACCACTGCGTCAGGTCAGGCACTCCCTGCCCTGGAAGAGCCACACGGACAGACCCTCACCCTCGCGCTGTCAACTCTGCTCGGATATTGCGATGGCAGAACTCAGGAAAGGAAACGGCAGCTTCAGCGGGGGCTCGGGACTCGGGGGGGCCTGGGCCTGCCCGACGCGGGGATGGCGGGCGCCGCCCCCAGGGTGGAAGCCCGAGACAGCCTCAGCGGCGGCCTCGGCCGCAGCCCGCGGCAGGCTGGGCGTCGCGGCACCATCGGCGGGCGGACCCTCAGGACGCCCCCCGCCCCCAGGCGGCTCCCGGGCTCACTGGCTTGGCTGATCCGATGGATATTGCCGCTGCAGGTCTGGATGATGCTGTTGAAGTCCCGGAGCTGGGGCCCCGAAGGCCCCGGGTTCCGGTACATGTCTAAGGGTCCGTAGGACATGACGAGGAGCTGAGACTGGCTCGCCCAGCTAGGCGCTCCTACCGGAAGCAGCCAGCGGACCGGACGCACAAGCTGACACAAACCGGGAAGAGACAGGGCGGGGAAGGGGCTGGACGGAAGCTGCGTGCGCAGTGGCCCCGCCCACACGCAGCGCAGCGCAGCGCAAGCGTCCGCCCCGCCCCTCCCCACACTGCGCAGACTCTGCTGGAATTGGTGGTAGCTTAGAGACTGGACTCCTCCGACCTTGGGGGTGCAGGGCGGGGCGATGACGTCCTAGAGTTGGGGTCTCTGATTGGATGAACCTGGGTATAGGTGTTTTTCGCCGGGGCACTGTAACAGGAGGCAGGAATTTTCGATTTGCATAAAATTGTACCAGATGATCTCAGCCCTTACATCCCATTTTGATCTATTCTGAGAATTCAGGCCCAAATATGGGAGAATTAAATAACCGTGCTCAGATCCGTAACTGAACAGTAACGTGAAATTCTTGACTTTGCTTCCATCCCCTATGGCTTCGGGAGTATTTGCATAGCACTTGTATTTCTCCTGCCACCCCTCTTCCAAACCATAAAATAATGATTAGAGCTGTTGAGCATGGGTTGTGTGTGGGTCCTTACGGCAATTCACTTGTTCGTAGGTACTCCCACAGCAAGGAACGGTGTCCTATCAGGATTTTTATGTTTACAATAGATAACGGACTACAGTAGACTGTCGATTTTAAAAAACGTCGACGTAAAATAGCTCGGCAAAGAAAACATTATTTTCCCTTTTACAGGTGGGAAAATTAAGATCAGTTCTGATTAGTCGTTTTGTTGAAGTTTGACTGCACAAGCCAAACACTAGACTGACCGTCATCTCGCTATTTCCCTAAGACTCATCGCCGTCATGCCAAATTTATTCTGTCTGAATTCCTCCCAAATAACCTGCAGACCTAGATTCCAAACCAAGATTTATTGGAGAGCTAAGGTCCTAAAATGTAAAAATCTGGAGTGCCGGAGCGCAACGTTTCCATAGGAGATTGCATTTTTTGTGAGCGAATGAAGGAAGGGAAGACGCGGGACAGGATCTGGGCTTGGGAGGAGTTCGATGGTGAGCCGTGATGGGGAACTGGCAGTTTCCTGTGTCTTCTACCTACGCCACTTCATCCTGCTTCTGCAGTCTCTCAGAAATGCAAAGAGGAAGCAGTCTGCCTGTGTGGGAGGAGACCCCACAACCCAAGGTGTGAATAGCTTTTTTTTTTTTGGTCTTTTTGAGACAGGGTCTCACTACGCAGTTCAGGCTGGCCTTGAGCTCACTTTGTAGCCCAGACTTGTCTCGAACTCGCAAGGATCTTCCTGCCTCCGCCTTCCGAGTGCTGGGATTACAGGCGTGTGCCACCACTCCCGGCTGCCTTAGAGCTTCTAAAAGCACGGCTATCTATTTTTTCATCGGGGTGCACTTATAAGGTCATTTTTTTTTTGTCTCTATAGAAGAAGACATCTAGGGCTCTTCTGGATACTAAAACCCTGCTAATTCTTAGAATCCATAGTTTTGTAGCAAATCCTGTAAATGGCTTATTTGATTTTATTGGTACTTTTTAGATGTAAATAATAACATTCAGCCTTGGAAATTTGTACATGATTTATCCTGATTTTTCTTTTTTCCCATTCTCTTCCCCTTCCTTCAACCCTCTACCCCTCCTTATTTACAAAAGGTTTGTTTCCACTTTTTAACTTATATTCTCCTTTTTCCCTGTGCCTTTCCCCTCTCCCCTCCCATTCCCGTTCCATTTGAACATTTTCTTCCCATTTCTCAATATTTGTTATACATTTTGATCCGTATTTACACTTGCAGTCTTTCACACCAGAGAAACAATGCGCCATTTACACATGTGTCCAATTTATTTCGCTTAAGAGTATGGTCTCAAGGATCATTCAATTTAACTAGAAATTGCTCGAGCTTGTCCTTCTTTATGACAGAGTGGTACTCCATTGTATAAAAAAACCCCACATATTCTTTATCCATTCATCGATTGATGGGCATTTGGTCTCTTTCTGAGATTTGGCTACTAAAAACTGTGCAGCTGTAAAAATGGGTGTACATATATCGCTGTGGTATGGTACTTTTAATTCTCTTGGGAAGATACTAAGAAGGGGAATAGATGGGTTGAATGGAACCTCTACTTTTAGTTTTTTGAGGAATCTCCACACTGATTTCCAGTGTACACTCCCACCAACAGTGGAGAAGAGTTCCTTTTACCCCACAACCCTACTCTACCAGAATTTGTTATTGGTTGATTTCTTGATCTCACCTCTTGCTGAAGTGAGATGAAATCTCAGTGCTGTTTTAATTTACATCTCTCAAATGACCAGTGATGTTGAACATTTTTTCATATATTTATTTGCCTTTTCTACTTCCTCATATGAGAAGTGTCTGTTCATTTACATGCCCATTTTTTTGGATTGAGTCTTTAAATTTGGGGGCGTCTAATTTTTTTTAGTTTTTTATATATTCTAGATATTACATATTCTAGATATCAGCATCCTAACGATGCTGCTGTTACTGATGTTGAAAAAAACACCACCAACAAAAAAATAGGTATCAGTCCTTTGAGGAACAGCTGGCAAAAATTTTTTCCCATGCTGTAGGTTGTCTTTTCACTTTGTCGGTGGTTCCTTTTGTTCTGCAAAAGCTTATTAATAAGATGAGATCCTAAATCAGGCATGGTGGCGCACGCCTGTAATCCCAGCACTGGGGAGGCTGAGGCAGGAGGATTGTTGTGAGTTTGAGACCAGCCTGGGCTACAAAGTGAGCTCAAGGCCAGCCTGAACTGCATAGTCAGACCCTGTCTCAAAAAGAGAACAAAAACAACAAAGATCAGATCTTAGTTGTTGATTCTTTGTAATATTTCCTGTGCAATCGGGGTTTTGTTCATAAGTCTTTGCCTACACCTACATCCTCAGGAGTTCTACCTCTTCTACCTTCCAGCAGATACAGTGTTTCTGTTTTAATGTTTAAGTCTTTTATTCATTTTGATTTTAGTTTAGTTCATGGTGAGAGATATGGGTCCAGCTTTAATCTTTGGCATGTGGAAAGCCAGTTTTTCCAGCACCATTTATTAAAGAGGCTTTGGTCCCTTTGTCAAAGATAAGGTAGCTGAGTGTGTTTGGAATTGTTTCTGCGTCTTCTAATCTGCTCCATCGATTGTTGGGTCTGTTTTTTGTTGTTTTGTTTTTTTGCCAGTACCACACTCTTTTTTTTTTAATCACAGTAGCTTTATAGTATAATTTCAAGTCAGGGATTGTGATGCTCCCTGCCTTCCCTTTGTTGCCTAGAATTGCTTTTGCTATTCTAGGTCTCCTCTGGTTACAAATGAATTTTAGGATTGTTGTCCCTAGTTCTGTGAGGTATGCTATTGGCGTTTTGATCAGGATCTATATTATATAACAAATCTATATTATATAACAATTTTCTCTATATTGGTTCTTCCTACCCAAGAACAAGGGATATCTTTCATTTTCTTCTTTTTTTTTAAATTTTATTTTAAAGACAAAAGAATGGAGACACATGAACCAGAAAAGCCATAAACAATACAGAAAATACAAAGTTATACAGAATATAGTAGGGAATTTGCACTGGATGTTGTATTACATAGTTATCTTCACATTAGTTAACACAAAAACATTAAAGGAAATACCAAATTATAGAGAAGATAGTAGGGAATTTGCACTGGATGCTGTATAATATAAAGTTATCTTCACTTCTG